>OY288290.1:61507255-61709894 GCA_958450335.1 Hibiscus tridactylites
TAAAAAACCCATCGTGCATAGGAAGATCGACCAGGCTTAGAGCCTCCAAGAAATCAACAAAACAGACCATCGCGTTTCTAACACAAATAATTATATATATATTAACTGCAGTTGGAATTTTTTTTAATGTTTCTCAATTCAAATAATAACAAAATCAGTCCTCAATGTTTTACTAGTTCTTAATTTCACCCTTAATTTTTAAATTCCAACCTCATTATTTCAAAAATTTACAAACAGACCTTTTTATTCTTTTTACAATATCAATCTCATAATTTCAAAAATCCCAACCTCAACAATAATGAAATTAAAAAACAAGGTTAAGAAAAATAAACGAGTAAAAAAGAAATTTTGAAATTATGAGATTGATATTGTACCATATTTGATTTTCGAAATATTCGAATATCAGATATAGATCTAAATAAATTGGGGAATGATAAAGCTGAATTATGCATAGAAACATATGGGTAGCTTGCATGAAGGTGACATCCACGTTACATTTCATGCGAATCGCATATCTCCACATTCCAAAGAAGAAAGAAAAGGGAAATGACTCCATTATCATCATTTGGCTTTTGAGTTGAAATTTGTTCAAGTCAAGTCATGTATTTCTAAATTTATTCTCCAAATTCATGGAACCTTAGAAAGAAACCACGTTTTCATCCTACAAACGCAATCTCCCATGCGTACGTATTTGCCATAGTGATTGCTATCAAAACCATCTCCTCAACTGAATCAAGGTTAAACCCTAAATTTGTTAAATGGTGTAAATGAACAAAAACAAATTTAGGGTTTTGTCATATGGTGTGCTTTTATGTGTCTATTTTGTAATCTCTTTAGAGGTTGTATCTATACTAAAGTTTTATTTTTTTTGGTGGAGTAAATAAAATCAAGGTTAACTTTCACATTTTCAAGTTGTTAGGGTTAACACATAAAATTTAGTTATTGAATCTAGTTTATGGTGTGTTTGGAAAATGATCATGTAATTTAATTTGGGTGTAAGTACTTGTAATTATATAAGTGTAACATGTTTAGGTAACCATTATAGTTGGTAAGCCTCATTGCATTGAGTATAATCTCTAATTATATTTTTCAATCCTCACATGATTTTTTTGATCAATCTGGTTCATAATGTGTTCAGAAAATTGTCAAGTATTTTTTTTTACAATGACAAATGAATTTTACTAAAAAAACATCATAGAAGATATTATAAATACATCACATCTAAAAGGTAGAATAATGAGAACTAGTCCACCAAAATCTCATACAAAAACTCAAAAGTGTAAAGAAAAGTAAATACTTCTATAGAAATTAGCAGATCGTCAAAATCCAGAAGCCTTCCTGAATCTCCTTGTCTCTATCCAAACAATATGCATTACGGGGTGAAAAAGGAGTGGTGAGCGAGCCAAACTATCAAGCAGATTACTCCGCTACCCAGTACTAATTATATCAACAAACAACCATCAATCGAGTGGATATCTATCTTTTTATGACCACCGACAGAATCATAATCAGAAACTAGCGTTGTGAAGATCTCTATACGAGCGTCAAACGACCACTAAAGTATGCTGAAATCATGCCAAAACGACATATAAAGCGAAACCAAACAAAACAAAGAAAACGTGCCACAAAGGCAGGGAAAAAGTGTGCCACAAGAGCAGAGATTCTTATTAAAAATATAACAAATAAAAACAAGAAAAATAATAAATACCGGCGATCAACAACCAACATCTAAATGATTGTCGATCGCTTGCTAACTCAAAAATGAAAAAAAAAAAGTTACAGACGGCGGTTTTGGTTATTTTGAAAGAAAAAGTAGGGTTTTCACATGTTTAGGTAACCATTATAGTTGGTAAATCTAGTTCATAATGTGTTCAGAAAGTCGTCAAGTATTTTTATTTGAATGAAATTACTTGTAATTGTATAAGTATGACATGTTTAGCTAACTTTTGTAATTGACATGTCTCACTAAATTTAGCGTAGCTTAAGTATCCCAATTACACTCTCCGATTCTTAGCATGTGAGTGAGAATTAGAGTCATTGCGTGCATAATTAACATTTTAAATTTTGACCTCTTTCCTATTTTTTAATTTACAAATTTCATTAAATTACATATAATTACATTTTTTTCACCTACAATGGATAGGGAAAGACAATTACTTATGCCGAATATGCACTGCTTGGTAAAGAAAGGTTTGGGCAAAAATTAAAGGTTTGACAAGTCAAATCCGCTAATATTGTTGTTTGGTGAACAACGGGTTGAAAGAGCGGATTGGGGTGAAACCACTAATTTTGAAGAAGCTCATAATAGAAGCTTTTTGAGATTAGAGGTTTATTATTAGAGTTGTAAAGACTCTTTTACCCTTACTAGTTACCAAAAATCTCAAAATAACCTAAATTAAATATTTTCTTACCCTATTTATAAGATAATCTTATTTACTTTTTTCCTTTTTATTATCACATATTTATACGTGTATTTAAATTTATTAATTAATTAAATTATATTAAAATAATTATATAAATAATAAATTAATATATAAATCATTTGAATATGTTTAGAAAAATTATATTAAAAATAATTTTATAGATCTAATTAATATTAATTAGATACAAAATATTGATAACTAATAAACTATTCAAACAAGTATTGAATATAATCATGTCCTTATATGTCATTTTGCTTGTTTAAACAATCTAACAACTATCAGTTAATTTTACCAAACACTTTTATACAATCAGCTAATACAATTCGCTAGTCAAATCAACTAATGCAATCAGCTATCAGCTAATGTAATCCGATATTCGCTATCAGCTAATTGCCAAACAGGGCCTATATATAATTGTTTAAAAAAAATAAGGAAAGATATTTACAAATTTTGACCTCGTTCCTACTCACACATCGATAGACAGTAAGACATTAGGAAAAAAATATTGACAGAAAAAAATATTTCTCAAGATCCCAACTCAAAAACTTTGAATTGATAAAAAAGAATTTGCAGTTATATTTAATTTCCAATATATATAATTGTTAAAAAAATTTGGGTATCTAGTGGATCATAATTATAATATATATGCCAACCAATAAATTGTAGAATCCATCACATTCACATATGTGAACGGGTCATGCAAATTGTCGAAATCTTTTGGGAAAAATAGTAGGAAATTTGGGCCTTTCTTGTGGTGTAATGCTCGGTGTGATGGTGTCTATTTGTATTAACTTGTTTGGCACCAATTCCCTACCATAGGAATAGAAGCGAAATGATGATGGGAGATAATGATTTTTTTATTTAATTATTGATATTCAATTCATTTGCTAATTAATTCGAATCTAGTATTACAGAGATTTATTATGAAAGTGGCTCTCTCACCCAATTTGCTATATTGAAACGCCAGAATTCAAACTTCGAATCTTGTTTAAGGAATTTACTGTCTTATTTCACTAGACCAATGGGTTGTTGTTGAGATAATATTTTTTATAAAGATGAAGCTTATATGCCAAAAACATTGAATTAAATTATCTTTTTATCCAAATTGAGAAATATAATGCGTTAAAACACCTAACAAGTAATTACTTGTCAAAGATATTATTCAATCCTAAAGCAATCGGAGCTATCATCATGAAAAAGCAAGGTTTGATACCAAAACTTAGCATGGGTTGATTAACATAAAATATTTAAAAAAATTATAATTAAGTTTAAATAAAAATATTATTTAAACTTAGCATGAGATATACCACCATGTGTACTTTTTCTCCATTTAGGTTTAAGAGAGTTTTTAGCGAGTCGCGTGTGGTACTTTTTTTCAATAAAAGAAATATTATTAATTTGTAGATCGACCGGTCTAATTCATTGGATTCAATTGAACTCCGAAAAGTAGTAAATGAAACCATGTGTTAATTTCGTAATATATATATATATATGGTGATAAATTTAATTTTGTTTACAAGAGAAGTTTGAGTCGAAACAAACCGAACTAGATGCACGTGTTATATTTTTTATTATATAAAGAGATATTATATTCTCAAGGTAAATATCAAGATTCGAACTCATACAAGATACGACAACATGAGCATCCTTTGTCATTCGGCCAATTAGTAGATCTCATATGCGTTCATTATATTAATACATAAAAGTGATGCATATAGTATACTTATACGTAACTAGCGATGTGGTTAAGCGTATAATCTACATTACTTGTTTACTTACACCATGAAATACTTTTTTTCCTATTTTCATTAAACTAGATTCATGTATCTCATTATACATATAATGTACGGTTTGGAGATAAGAATTGACGAGTTTAAGACGTATGAGTTTGTGCTTTCTTGGTTAATCACTTTAATTCAATAAGCCGAAGAATTAAGAAATGTTATTAGCAAAATAGGATATATGTATAATGAGATATATCATATATGTAAGAAAAATACATGCATATATAAGGCATAAGCATAAAGCATGTGGAGAATTACATTTTAAAAAATAAAGATAAAGGGCTCTGTTAGGTTAACATTGATTGAGAAATTGGTAACAAATTTTAGAAAATAAAAATTATTTTACTTTAGAAAGTGAAAATGTTTAACAAAATATGCTTCGTTTAAATTTATGAAAATATTTTTAAATCAATATATATATAATAGAAAATGTTAAAATTTTAATTATTTTCTCTAAAAAGACCTTGTAAAATTTTAAAAAATTGAAACCAAGAATTTTCTAACTTAATGAATTGACCTGATTTTCACGATCTGTTGGGACTCTTCATGTCGCATGCACCACGGAGAACTCATCAATATAAATAGGGGTAGACATTCGATCAAGTTGAGTTGAGTTAAACTTTATTTGAGTCGATTTTATAAAATTAGAGTGAGTCAAGTTGAGTTGAGTTGTTCGAGTTTCTTTTCAAATTTAATTATAAATATTTATAATATTATGATACTAATTGGTTCTAATTATAAATATTTATAATGTCATGATACTAATTGTTTCCTAAATTTGAGTTAAAAATGAATTTAATTATGATATACATATATCACACAGAATTTAGGAACCCAACTCGAACTTAAAAATCGATCTACTAATTACTAAACATTTCAAGTTATTCGAGACTCATTTTTAACTCGAATTTTATTTAATTTTTTTAGTCAAAAACAAATTTATCAAACTACTATTGAACTAAAATTAAAAAAACCATTGTTTTCTAAATCGAGTCAAATTTTATTCACTCTATAAATAAAGCTGTATCATCCCTACTCCCTAGAAGAAGGCAAGGTCTCTCGGCACTATAATATGAGTCGCACATAGCCAGCAAAATTTGAGCATAACACCAACATTTATTATATAACACTATTACGTTAATCGACTAGAAAAAATTTCAGATTCTACAATCTATTCCTCTAACCTCAGTTTACCGTCCTCTAGATATAAAAAAAATGGTTAGATGTGATGTTAATGGAGCAATAATCGTGGTCCTGATGTACTGTTACTATATCTATCTTTTATTATTATTATTATTTATTGAATGATTTCAGTGATAAATGATGATATCATTCTTCTTAAGTGATTCGAGTTCAAACAACATAATATATACGGTGTATGTATAATTTAAAAAGATTAAAAATAAAAAATATGTTAGGAATGGAAGACAAGTATTATTTTGTAGATTTCACACCGTACTCGTCCTTATTGGGGCGGATATAGGTATAGGTCTAGTGAGTAGTGGGTGGGTGTGGATGTCAAAAGTCATACTCGTTTGGATAGTGGGTAGATAAGAATTTGAGATCTTACCCGCCCCCATATCCGCCTGACCCACTCCGCATCCACCCGCTCACTATCTACGATATAAATTTAGGACCATTATAAATTCAGGGATAAGTTTACTGTCTATTCTATAAATCCTAAAATTTTTAAAGGGTGTGCCTTATAATTTGCCCAAATAGTAGGTTATAAATTTCCTACTCGATAATTAGCTTGAAAAGATTTTTTTAATGTTTGATATTAGTGGTTGTTTGGCTAACATGTATGACATATATTGGTGGGTACAGACTAGGTGAGTGCGGAGTGAATTTGAGCATGAGCAGGTGTAAATTTGTATAAATATACTCGTCGTGTGTGATGAGTAAGTGGTGAATATAAAATTATAAGTAAATATAAAAGTAAAGAGAGCATATCTACATATGTATGTCCTCTTTATCATCCCTAAAATGTACTACTAACCGCACCATAATATTAAAAAATCACTTTCCTCTTTATTCTTTTCTCTCCAATAAGAAAAAGTGTAATTTCTTTATGCGATTATTATACACTCCAATGTCCAAGTGAATTAATCAAAATATGACGAACAAAACGTTAAAGATTAGGTGAGCCATGAATGCGATTACAATGATTATTTATTTGTTCTCCCTATAGTTTCTAAATACCTCATTATGTGAAAGATTAGGTGTAGGAAATTTTAGAGATTTGAGATTGTCACCTTAGTGGTGATTTAATTACCACTTAAATGAGTTTAGCTTGATTAGTTCTGTAATATAAATTTTAAAAATTATAAAATAAATAATAAATTTAAATCGATTGTATCATATAATGATTTTTAGAGGAATTTCTAACGGTAATTCATGACATAATATTTATTTAAAAATCTAAAACTAAGAAAACGAAAAATATTAACACAAAAATTGGTTCACTTTAATGGTCAATCATAAAATAGATTTTTCGATATTGTCACATTTGAGAATGGGCGAGGATATTAATCCCACATCAAAAAATAGAGGTATTATGATATATAAACGGTGATGTTGCATATCCTATCAGTCATGTCTTTTAAGAAGAGGGTAATGGCCTGTGACAAGTGGCATTAGAGCGACCGTTTGACTGCCCAGCTTCACACCGAGCGCCCATGAGTGAGATAGTCAGGGTGGACAGCCGTGACAATAGCCCATCACGAGCGTGGTTGACGAGGCGAGGACATTAATATCACATCAAAAAAAATCGGAGTCTTAAAATATATATACGGTAGCGCTCTAAATTCTATCAGACATGTCATCATTCGTAATATACATTAGAGGATAACAACATAAGATTCTATCTTACGACTTTCATATTTATTTATTCAAAAAGAAAAACCTAAGATTTCTGACATTTTTAAGTTCTTGAATCTCAATCAAAGACATGGTAATGAGTAGGAGTGTTCAAAAATACTCGGCTCGTTGACATGTCGACTCGATAAAAAAAAATCAGATAATTTTATAAAAAAGATTAACTTTCAAGTTGGGTACCCGGCCTGCTATTTTTTGAGTTGGGCTCGAATCACAAAATTCTAACTTTCCAGGTAGCCGACTACCCGAATGTATTTGGAATTAGATTTTTTATTTAATAAATACATATTTTTATATTAAAATAATAAAACAACTTAAAGTTTTTTATATTTGATAAATATATATTTTAATATTAAACTAATAAATAGTACGTATTTTTATATTGGGTAAAATACACTTGTGACCACCAAACTATTAGGGTGTACCTATTTTGACCACTGAATTATCGAACTCGTCAATCGGACCACCAAACTTATTAAATTGACCTATTTTGACCACCACCGTTAAAAAACTAAGGGATAGGTGACAGCGGGGTGACGTGGAAGTTAACATAAATTCGTAAAATTACACATTTGGTCCATGTTATTTACTTACTATATCAATTTAATCTTAATTTTAATTTAAATAAATAAAATTAACCAACCAACCAAATGATGACACGTATTATCACCCAACTGGATAAATTTACTCAAATTTTAATTTACTTTAATTTAATATTTAACATATTATCTTCCCTCCAATCAGGTGGTGACATATTTTATATTGGGTAAACTACACCAGTGATCACCGAACTATTAGGGCGTACCTATTTTGACCAATGAATTATCGAACTCGTCAATCATACCACCAAACTTATTAAATGACCTATTTTGACCACCGACGTTAAAAAACTAACGGATGGGTGACGTGGCAGTTAACAGAAATGTGTAAAATTACACATTTGGTCCATGTTATTTACCTATTATATCAATTTGGTCGTAATTTTAATTTAATTAAATAAAATTAACCAACCAATCAAATGACGACACGTGTCATCACCCAATTGGATAAATTTACTCAAATTTTAATTTATTTTTATTTAATATTTAACATATTATTTCCCCTTTAATCAGGTGTTGACGCGTGTCACCACCTAGTTAAAGAAAAATTTAAGATGGATGAAACAACCTTAGGGAGAATTAAACCTGGGATCAAAGGGTGTTATACACACATCTTTACCATTTCACCAACCTGCTCTTAGTGATATAAAATGCACCCTTTTAAATAAATATCTTATACTGCAGTAAAGGTTAGGAAAAAAAGTAGAAATGATTGAAAGGTGACTCAAACTTAAATCACTAGCGATGTGTAAAATCACACAAACCACGCCAAATATTAGAATATTTTAAATCAAAAATCTTTTCTTTATATCAAATATTTAATATTTTAATAAATACTGATTTAATTTAAATATGAAAAAGAAAAATATTCAAATATTATAAATCAATTTTTATCTTTTAAATTGATTATTTTTTAAATCAAATATTTAATATTTTTTATATTTAAATTACATCGAATATTTAATAACTATTTTAAATATTTGATTTAATTTAAAAATAATAAATCTATTTTCATTTTAAATCGTGCTTTAATAACTACTTTAAATATATTTAAAATATTTTCATTTTAATTAATTACTTGATTTGATTTGGTGGTTTGGGTGATTTTACACATCCAAAGTAATTTAGGTTCGAGTCACCTTTTAATCAGTTTTATTTTTTTCTAACCTTTACTGCAATATAAGATATGTATATAAAATAGTGTATTTTATATATCTAACAGTAGGTTGGTGCAGTGGTGAAGGTGTGGGTATTACACTCTTTTGTCCCATGTTTGATTCTTTCCATAAATTAAAATTGGAGTAAATTTATCCAATTGGGTGGTGACACGTGTCATTATCTGATTGGTTGATTATTTTTATTTAATTAATTTAAAATTAAGACCAAATTGATATAATAAGTATATAACATAGACCAAATGTGTAATTTTATAAATTTCCGTTAACTGCCATGTTACTCATCTGTTAGTTTTTTAAAGGTTGTGATCAAAATAGGTCAATTTAATAAGTTTTGTAGTTTGATTGACAAGTTCGACAGTTTAATGGTCAAAATTGGTACGTCCTAATAGTTCGGTGGTCACTAGTGTAGTTTACCCTTTTATATTTTATATTAAACTAATAATATATTTTTATATTTAAAAATATAAATTTTTATTCTCGAGTACCCAATTACCCGATTTTATGGGTACCCGCAACATCTGGTACTTGATTAGCGGGTATCAGACCAACCCGAGCTGAGACACGGGCCAACCAAACTACTACCCAAAGACTCGAGTACTCGATACCTTGAATACCAAGGGTGGATCTGGGTCTAGGCCTACCTAGGCCATTGCCCAGTCCATGCATTAAAAATGCTCTTTATTTATATAGAGAGGAGTTTTGGGTAATATGAAAATTTAGTTTAATTTTTAAGCCTTAAATTAGTTCAAAAAAATAAAATTCAAGTAAAATAAAAGGTGAAAAATATTGTCGTTTGTAATTTCATTACATTTTATAAATAGTATAATTATTTTTAATAAATGTAATTTAAACATATTTTGTACTAAGTAATTAAATATTTATTAAAAAACAATTGAATTCCCCCAACATAACTAAGGTTTCACTCTACTATATAATGTAAACAACAAAACAAAACAAAAATAAGATTAAAATTTAAAAAATATTAAAAAAACATATAAATCATTTTAATGTCTTTAGAAAAAAATAATTAAAAAATAAAAATATGATTATTTTGATTGAAATTTATATTAAAAAAATAATTGTACATTAGATAAATTTTATTTATATCGACCCAGCCGATGATATTTATTTTAAATTCGCTATTGAAGTATCCAAATTTGAACGCCACTAGTAATGAGTGAGGCAATGGGACGAAACATGATCGGAATTCAAACAGCAACCGGCAACCAATTTACCGGACAAACAATGCCAGCGTGGTCTCGACCGATTTGATTTTGTTCTAATCATTTAATGTTTTTTGAATTGATGGTGTGGTGCTGGCCAGGGATTAGTCACCAAAACCAGCCTTCTTTTCTTTTTTTGATCCGAAGCCTTTTTTTCTTTTCTTTGTTTTTGGTGGTGGGATTTTGCATAACAAATGCATGACATCTGAAAGCGTAAAAAAAGCTTTTAGCTGCCCATCCCCCACACTTATCTCCTCCCTCCGCATTATCCTTTTTGTTGCACTTGTGTGGGCCCCATTCCATGTCCCCACGTGTCGAGAATCACACATGTCGATCCACCACCGGTGGCCCCAAAGTTTACGTCACCCCAATCATCCCTTCTCATGGATAATTTTGAGTAATCTATCCGTATACAAAATATTACTTCATATGTATCACTTAATATTTTAATATTATTTTTTATTTTTTTTTAACTTTAATCATAATTATTTTAAATATTTTTAATTAATTAAATTTTATTAAATATATTTTTAAAATTACTTGATTTTGAAGGTTTTTATAACATATTTTTATCAATAATAAATTTAAAATAATAATGAATCAAAGTTAAAACATTTTGATCAAAAAAGTCAATACTGGACATAATAAATGGGACAGAGGGAGTAATGTTTTTTTTGAATACGAGTACGCCGATATTATTAAAAGAAGAAAAATTCCAATATACAATGATAGTTTAGGTAAATAAACTTGATTCAAATATATTCCTAATAATATGAAAACTAATGTCTATAGATCACAAACAAGATCATACAAAGAAAATGTAAAAATCGTAGCTCAAAGGCTCAAAGCAAATAGATACAAACATCACACAAGCTCGACAATGAAAGGTAAAAACCAACAACAAACAACATTAAAAAGTGCATATTATAATAATAAGGCACGTTGACAACACGGTCATTACCACAACTCAATCACAAACAATAACGGTGACTGTAAGATCGTTTCTAAATCCAGATCGAGAGTCCAAAATATGGAGATTAACGAAATGATTAAAAGAGCGCCATATTGATCAGTTATGATGACGTCAAGTCCAACCCTGATAGAAAATCAAATAAAAAAAAATGGCCAAACGACCGATTAAGAAAAGAAAAGCGTACCAAGAGTTAGATGATACGTATTAAAAATAGAGAAAATCATGCCACAAAAACAGAGACGTTGAACTTAAAAACGAAAAAAAAAAATTATCGATGGTTGGCAAGAAGCACTAAAGCTAGTGTCGCCACCGACCATATAAAATTAAAAAAAAAAGTTAAGCGGACAGAAAGGGAAATGGCAAAAATATTAATATTTAATGAGTTATAATACATAAATTTATATATTGATGGTTAATTATTTGACATTGTTACATAAATTTATATTAAAGGGATCGAGTGTTACTTTTCACATATATCAACTTCGATATAACCGCTGCATGTCTTTTGTCAACCAGCTGTGCATGAAATCAGCTAACCAAAAACCTAGTATTCACATCACATGAAATTACTAAAACACCCTTCTGAAACGTCGGTGCGTGTCGTCTCGAGATTGGGTGAATCAAATAGCAAAGAGATGCCAAATGTGGTGTTTTAAATACTTTATAGGGCCATGCCATAGCCATTTGACAACTCTATGCAAGCATTTCTTGAGCAGCACACAGAACTCCATGATCTTCTCCAAAGCTTAAAAATTCTCAGTTTCGGCGAATTAATCATTAAAAGTTTCAGCAATGGAAAGCACCGACTCATCGACCATCTCGCAGCAGCCGAACCTCCCGCCGGGGTTCAGGTTCCACCCCACCGATGAAGAACTACTCGTCCACTATCTCAAGAAAAAGGCTAGCTCAGATCCTCTACCGGTTGCAATAATAGCAGAAGTTGATTTGTATAAGTTTGATCCATGGGAATTACCAGGTAAAACTTTTATCTGACTTATTGGTCGACTAATCTGGATCGAATTTTACATTGTATAAGTTTTAATTCATCTTTTACATGTATAGTAATGTGTGAATTTGTTTGGGGTTTGCAGCTAAGGCTACGTTTGGTGAGCGAGAATGGTACTTCTTTAGTCCTAGGGACAGGAAGTATCCGAACGGAACAATGCCTAATCGGGCGGCGACTTCCGGTTACTGGAAGGCCACCGGAACCGACAAGCCAGTGTTAAACTCGGGAGGGACTCAAAAGGTTGGTGTGAAGAAAGCTCTAGTTTTCTATGGAGGGAAGCCTCCTAAAGGGATCAAAACAAATTGGATCATGCATGAATATAGGCTTCCTGATAAGACTAACAACAAACCCCCCGGATGTGACTTGGGCTACAAGAAAAACTCACTAAGGGTAATCATTTTTTATAGTTTTAATTGTAGTTTAAGGTTCATAACTTCATATCGATCTGAATTTGATTGTTTGAAACCCGATTTTCTTGTTTTTTGTTATAGCTTGATGATTGGGTGCTATGTAGAATATACAAGAAAAACAACACAAATAGACCTTTGGATCATGATAAAGATGACTCCATGGAAGACATGGTTGGGTCAGTGCCAACTTCAATATCAATCGGTAGTCATGAACATAACATGTTCGATATAATGCTTGGTAGTGATGGGATGAACAACAATGGCTCAAACCAAGACCTGTCCATGGTTAACCCTCTCAAAAGGAGTGTCCCGTCGCTTTACTGGACCGACGAGGAAACAGCCAGCCCTTCAACAAGCAAGAGATTCCATGATGGAAGCTTGGAAAAACCAGACACGAATGGCTCGATTGCATCCCTGCTCGGCCAACTTCCTCAAACCCAATCACCATTGCACCAACAGCAGCAGCAGCAGCAACAACAAACAATCGGAGATGGGATCTTTAGGCCTTCGTATCAACTCCCAGGCCTGAACTGGTACACTCTTAATTGAATTTCAGGCAACAATGTTTGATGAAACATTTCTTGAGATTAAAAATTTGACATTTTGGTTGTTAGGGAGAGAGAGATGAACCAAAATTTCAACTCTTGAGGCCATAGAGATAGGTAATTTCTTATAAATAAAAATATATATATATGTAATTTGCTTTAGGAACGCAACATTAAAATCTTGTATAGAATCATTGTTCTTGCAGAACACTATTATTACTATTGATGAATGATAATGCACATGTTTAAGAATATGCTGGTTCGAGTAGTCCCACTGGAGGATGATGTTGATTTTAGGAGACCTAATTCAAGCATCTTTGTCTGCAAGGTGTGCATGTTTTATCAAAGAGATAAAAAAAAATATGAACACTATTATTCAAAAAAAAATGTTGATTAATTATGGTTTGTTTACCTCAAATATATTTTGCCATCATTGAATTTCATTCTTTTTAGCCAAAGATTTATTTCCCTTTTGTTAATAAATAATAATGCCTTCCCGTTTTACATATGATTCTTTATTGCTTTCCCACCATTTGTATTCTTTTTAATGGACATGTCCATTAGATAAGGTATATGTAAATTTGAACAAGCTCACTTGAACTTATAATTGATAATACAATTACATTATTAAATTTAATTGTAAAATTATAATAATATATAATAATATTTTAAATGATAAAATGAACTATGAAATCAGTTTGGGCCCAGCTTAATTTGAATTTGGACAAAGCACTTGATAATTTTCTATTTTCTGTTTATGTCCTTTTCTTGACAATATATTCATTTACGTCTAATTGGGCTCATGAAAACCATAATTTTCTATTTTCTGTTTATGTCCTTTTCTCCAATATATGTATGTATGTATGTATTCCGAAGATATGATCTTTAATAGACAAGATATTTGAAGGTGGATGTCATTTTCTTTTGATTGGATTGAGAAGATATTGGTAAAATTTGATACTTTTCTTTTTCTTTTCCTTTTCCTTTTCCTCTTTGATTTTATATTAAAATTTAAAACCACACAAATTAAACATTCCTTTCCAAAAGAAACCCTACAAGTTCAAAACTTTATATCTTGTTTATCAAGTAGGGTTTAATTCTGGAATAGATGTCGAAATCCAATGTAGTTGATTGTCATCTTAACTTGCAAACTCGTGTAAAAGATACATTTAACCAAATATAAAAAGAATAAATAAAATTAATTTTAGAGTTGATATTATTAAAGTAATTTTTTTTTATATAAAATCAACTAGTTTTATTAAAAAGAAATAAATATCTAAAATTACAATGACGGCGTAAACTAAAAACTGATTTGGACATTTTTCTATAACCATTAAAATAAAAACTAACCTCTTGAAATCAGACGGAAAATATACAAGAAAAGATTAAAAGCTCAACCAAAAAATTATAACAAAAAATAGATACGAACAACGCCAAAAATCACCCATTAAAAAATAAAAGCATCATCACAAACATTAAAAAAGGATATAACCCTTATGACACATTGACAAAAAAATCGTTACCATAACTCAATTACTAACCATAAATGAAGATATTATTAAAATAATTAACTATAAATTTTGAATCCAAACTATATAATGAGCATAAATAATGCATATCAACCAAATGTTATTGAGCTACTGCATCCACACAGATTTCGTGTGTGAAACTGTGGACCACATACAGCTTTAACCAAGCCCAGTGTCAAAATGTGTACTACGATTTTGACTAGCAAAAATCCAAGAAGCGTTCGTCAAAAAGAATTTATTATAAGGTAACCAGAAGAAGTAAATGCAAATAAAAATCTCTGTAAAATCTAAAAAACCCGTTTAAAATGCGGTCAATATAAACTTTTACAAAAAAAAATAATAAAAATTTATGTAGGAACGATAAAAATTTCGGTAGAACCAAAATTTTTACTAATTGAGTAAAATTTTTTATAACTATATAAAAAAATATGTGTAAATTTACTTTAAGTCACAAATTCTTACCAATTAAGTAATAAATTGTATAAAATCACCTATTTTAACCCCACACAATAAAAATGTCTCACCCTAAACTACCCAAAATCTCTGCCTCAATGTCCCAAAATGATTTGGCCTCCACCTCCAGACTTCAATTGTTGGCACGCTTGTCTTTTAAACCTTTACTCTAAGATTTAACACGTGCTTTACAGTAATGTAATTATTAATCTCTTTTTGCCACTTCTTAATATAAAATAAGGATAAATATTTTATACACATGCGGTGAAATTTAAGGTATAGAGAGTTAGTTTATGGTATAAAATTTAGGAGGTTAGGTGTAGGAGGTTAAAATTTAGGGATAATTGTTTCAATTTAAGGTTTAGGGTTATAATTTAGGGTTTATAGGTTAAAACTTAAATCTTCACCATATTACCCTAAAAACTAAACCCTAACCTATAAACTCTAAATTATAACCATAAACCTTAAATTAAAACAACTATCCCTAAATTCTAACCCTCTACACCTAAGCCTCTAAACAATATACCCTAAACTAACTCCCTATACCTTAAAACTAAGGCGCTTGTGGAAACTTTCAATTTCCACAGCTTGTGTATAGAATATTTATCCATAAAATAATCTATTTCTTTCATTTAAATTTTGTTTACTTTTCTGTGTATAATTATAAGAATGTTTAATCCTTAAATAGGTGTTTAAACTATATTTTTTCAGTTAGGTGGCTAAACTATTTTTCGGGTCAAATACGTGTCTAAAATTGCGTCTCGTGACTCATTTAAAGTTTTCCGTTAATTTCTATCGTTAAATAACACGTGTCATCTCCAAAAAATTTCAAAATTATATTAAAAATAAATAAATTTTAATTTTCAGAAATTCTCTAAAAATTTCAGACTTCACAAAACAACCCCTAAATTCCAAAATCCCTAATTCCCCAAAACCTAAATCTCGATCTTGGTCGATTCCGACGCCGATTGCCACGCCATCACGTGCTACATCGGTCGCCGGACCATCACGACCATTTCACCCACTACCCCGTCGCCGAAAATCAAACGACGCCATGCAAATTGTCGAATGGTTCTTTCAAACGATTTACGACGAACGACAACATAAGAGGTGACGAACGACGTGTGGGTTGTTCAGCGAGGGGAGGACGCTTCATTCCGTCGCCGGCATCGCAGCCAACGCCGGCGGGAGTGGTCAAATTTGGGGGTTTAGGGACTATTTTTAGAATATTTAAAAATTTCATGATATATTTTTATTTTATTTTGGCCATGTTTGGTAAAGAAAGGTTTGTGCAAAAACTAGAGGTTTGAGGCATAATTAGAGGTTTGACCAATCAAAACCGCTAATATTGTTATTTGGTAAATAGCGGATTAAAAGAGCGGATTGAGGTGAAATCGCTAATTTTGAAAAAGCTCATAATATGAGCTTTTGAGATTAGAGGTTTGATATTAGAGTTGTAAATACTCTTTTACCCTTACCAGTTACTAAAAATCTCAAAATAAACTAAATTAAATATTTTCTCACCCTATTTACAAGCTAATCCTATTTATTTTTTTCTTTTTATTATCACATATTTATATGTGTATTTAAATTTATTAATTAATTAAATTATGTTAAAATAATTATATAAATAATAAATTAATATATAAATCATTCGAATATGTTTAAAAAAGTTATATTAAAAATAATTTTATAGATCTAATTAATAATAATTAGATACAAAATATTGATAACTAATAAACTATTCAAACAAATATTGAATATAATCATATCTTTATATGTCATTTTGCTTGTTTAAATAATCTAACAGCTATCAGTTATCAGTTAATTTTACCAAACACATTTATACAATTAATCAATACAATCCGCTAGTCAAATCAGCTATCAGCTAATATAATCCGCTATCCGCTATTAGTTAATTGCCAAACAAGGCCTTTATTAATTTTATTTATTTTTAGTATAATTTTTGAATTTTCTGGAGATGACACGTGTCGTTTAACGGTAAAAATTAATCAAAAACCTTAAATGAGTCACGAAATAAAACATTAAGCACCTATTTGACCCGAAAATAGTTTAAGCATCTAACTGGAAAAAAAAAACATAGGCCCTGTTTGGCAATTAGCGGATAGCTGATAGCTGATAGCGGATTACATTAGCTGATAGCTGATAGCTGATTGCATTAGCTGATTGTATTAGCTGATTGTATTAGCTGATTGTATAAAAGTGTTTGGTAAAATTAACTGATAGCGGATAGCTGTTTAATTATTTAAACAAGCAAAATGACATATAAGGACATGACTATATTTAATACTTGTTTGAGTAATTTATTAGTTATTAATATTTTGTATCTAATAAATATTAATTAGATTTGTAAAAATTATTTTTTAATATAAATTTCCTAAACATATTTAAAAATTTATATATTAATTTATTATTTATATAATTATTAAATTTTTTATATGCACATATAAATATGTGATAATAAAAAATAGAATTAACTTACAAATGTCACCATATAAATTAGTAGTAACAACAAATAAGTCAAATATTTCATATGTTTTTATTTATATTAAAAATATTATTATTTAATTTAGGTTATTTGGAGATTTTTGGTAATTATTAAGGGTAAAAGAGTCATTACAACTTTAATATCAAACCTCTAATCTCAAAAAGCTCGTATTAGGAGTTTTTTCAAAATTAGCTTTTTCACCCCAATCCGCTCTTTCAATCCGCTATTTACCAAACATCAATATTAGTGGATTTGACTAGTCAAACCTCTAATTGTACCTCAAACCTCTAATTTTTGCCCAAACCGCTCTTTACCAAACAGGGCCATAGTTTGAGTACCTATTTGACTATCAAGCCTTACAGGATAGTGAAGAATCAAATCGTTTTACTGGGCTGCAGAAGATATTGACAATTTTATGGCACGTTTAATAGATACGAGAACAACACGATACATTTAATCTGTTATTAGTTGTATTCATATGATTGACATTAGAAAAAAGACATGAGAATTATCCGTTGCCAGTTTCAAGTGGAACTTGAGAAAGCTTGATTTATCATCAGAAATATTCAATGCTACTTACCTTAAATCTCTTATATTTGAAACATTCAACAAAAAGTTACACACGGAAACATACAGTTTTACCTAAATCAAGCAACTCTGGAAGGCTCGTGTCTACGCTCGATCATATTAACATCAATTAATTAAGATCGCTGATGACCTCTTCCACCACGACCACGACCTCGATGATATGGTTTTCTTCCACGGCTCGATGACGCACCCTTGTTAAAGTTCTGGGATGATTCGAAGTTGCCTTGGACACCGTTAGGTTGCATATTACAGTTCCCATATATTGCTGGTCCATTTGTTAAAATACTTTGTAATGCACTATGGAATTGCTGGCCCTGTATACCCACTCCAAATGAGCTTTGGCTAAAGCCATTTTGACCGGCAATCCCCAGCCAGGGTGCAGAGGATGGTCCAGAAAATAAGCTCGACTGGCCACCAGGAAAGGCCATATTAGGAAGTGTGCTCAAACTAGGGTCAAATTGCTGCTGCTGCTGATATGGCATCATGTTTGGCATAGATGTTGCAGGGTTTGGCAAAGGAATAGGCTGCTGTGGATAATTCTGCAAGAACAGTTGCATTCCTTCCGCAGAAAACCCGTTCGGAAAAACAGCATTCGGCGGAAGCTGCCCTGGCATTCCATTGTTCCAAACTCCATTTGAAGGTGCAATATTACCAGAAGACGGTGGCATGACCGAAAATGGTAGGACAAAGCCAGATCCACCAACAAAATTTTGTTGTCCCACAACAGAAGATGAACAATTATGATTGACCAAAGATGCTGAGACTGTGGAGACATTGTGTTGATTCTGATTAGGAGGAAGCTGACCCATTGCTGTTGATATTTGCTGGGCAGAGTTCCTATCGGTTTTCCAAGCTCCATTCTTACCTTTAACTTTCTTTTTATTGCTTTTCTGGTTTCCTACTCTCTGGTCACTCATGCCTCTCTTTGTCATTTTTTGCATCCTCTTGTACTCGGCCTCTTTTTCATCATCCGAAAACTCAGCATCATCTGACAACTCCTCATCATTCTCACCAGACGCATCATATCCTTTCTTGTGAAGACTCTTGTCATTGAGAATATGATTAGCAAAATCAGGGACAAAAGAGATAGAAGTGCCTTCATGGATACCAGCAGGGACATCACTCTCGGTATTATAGCGTACTATATAGTATGGGTTTTTTACAGGTCCGAAGATTTCATCCACAAATCCAAGTGGAGATTTGTTCATGGTTATCCAAAGAACCGAACCTTCGTTCAGAGGGTTGTGCTGCTCTCTTCCTTCAACAATAACTTTGGTACCAATCATCTGTAACAGTGTAATGAACATAATTGGACTTAACTAGACTGAAAAGTATGGTCAAGCTCAAAAACATAAGGTTTATGAGTGTTAATAAAGTTTGAATAAACTTTAAGGTTTGGCCTTTGTAGTTTGCAAAAGAGGTTCCAACTTGAGCTTACCGACAAAATAACTCCAACAGGAAGCATTTGGTGATGGGGTTGCAGTTCAACGTCCAGTGGTGGAACTTCGGGAAGAACCTGCCAAATTTAACAAGTTCACTCAGAAATACTATTCAACATAAATAACTCTGGCATTATGCCTCGCTGTTCGTTTGACTTCAGTAATAACTATTTTGGTCATATTGTTCAGAATTACAGAGAGAGCATGCAAGAGAAGTCGAGATAGAGGTTTCCATGGTCAGAGAATGGAGTGCACTGAACAGCCTGATCTCTGGCAAGCAAGAATCAGAATGCAATACAGTTCAATGTTTTGCACCGGAAATATATCTTTCGGTTTTAATGAGTTAAAATTTACATCCAAAGTTAACCAAATAAAACAGCAACAGACACACTACAGCTTCACTTGGAGATATTAGACACTATGCAGAAACACCAAACAATCATACAAACATGAAACAAATACACATGAGTATCTCAAAAATCGATATAACAATTACTAAAAATATCAAATTTCATATAAATATGAAATTGCATACAACCAAAGCTACCTCAACTTCATTCTTAGACCTGATGGGACCTTTCGAAGCACCAGCATCCTCCTCCTCATCAACTTCTTCGTGTTCAATATCCAACGTAATAAGGATTTCATCATCTGTTTCGTCCGCCTCGTCATCATCGTCATTGTCAGTTTTGCCAAGGGCCACCTCTTCATTAATACCTATTATCTCACCTTCTTCAAGTTCAGCTGCACCATCCACCATTTTAGCCTGCACATTCACTTTTTCCTTATTCTCTTCATTTTCTTCTTCCTCCTCATCGTCATCATCACTGCTACTACTAGAAGATGATGACGAAGAAGAGCTTTTACCGTCGGACTCTGAACTACTACTCACAGTTTCTATTCCATCATCCAAATTAACCTTTAAAATCAATTCCTCAATCGGTAAACTCGGATTCCCTTCTGGTTTTGACTCTTCTTCCAACTTCACTGTACAGCCTGACTCAAATCCAACCGGCTCAGACTCACAACCAATCGCCTTCAACCCATCAAAAAGTTCTGGTTTTGACTCTTCTTCCACCTTCATTGTACAGCCTGACTCAGCTCCAACTGGTTCAGACTGACAACCAATCGCCTTCTTCAACACATCAAAAAGTTCTGGTTTTGACTCCTCAATAGATAAACCCAAGTCCCCTCGTGGTTTTGACTCGTCTTCTTCAACCTTCGCTGTGCGGCCTGGCTCACCTTCAACCGGCGCAGACCCATCAACAAATGGCTCGGACCCATTAAATCCAAGGTCACCAACAGGGGTTTTCCCCATGCTTTCTTCTTCACCAATCTCCATACTGCTCTCAATATCGTCAAATACACTCTCTTCTAATCCAACCCCGTCTAAATTTGGGTAACCATAAAACCACTGCTAACCATTCAACTAAAATTAAAAGAAAATACAACCAATTCCTTGAATTTTCTGCTTTTTCGACGGAAAACAGTGAAACCCAAGAATGCCTTTTCTTTATTGGTTCAAGAAACCCAAGACCGATACGAATGAAAGAAAGAGAGTCTTAGGGTTTACTTTAGGGTTCAGGAGACGTATCACCTTTCAAACGCCATCGTTCGATATACGGATTTTTTTTACAAAGACTACCTACTCCTACCTAGAGGGGAAAAAAGAAACTTTAAAGGAAGAATTTTTTTTTTTTTATGAGTGTTAAATTCGGGACCTAAATAGAAAGGGAACAAAGCATTGAGCAGCTCTGACTAACTGGCTACCAATGCTCAATATATCATATATGGGATTTTTTGATTTGTGTTATCATACCTATCATGTTTACCAACTCACACATACAAATTGAAATATTCTAATTAGCTTAATGATCGATATCTCATTTTTATGCGTTTAAATATTAATATTTTATTTTGAAAATGTAAATAACTTTTATTTAATATTTAATAAAAAGGATTAATTAAAGTTTTTTATGTTATCATTTTTGACACGCTTAAGATATTTAATTACGTAAACATCGTATAAATAAGATGTTTGAATTCAGATGATAATGACAATTTTTATATTGAGATCTCTATAAGTTTGTTATCAGCTTAATTCATTGATCATATAATGAAAAATAGTTGGAAAAGGAATTTCAAACCACATAATGGTACGGAGCTCGTTTTTATGTCTGAATATAAAAAAAATATTAGCTATAATCTTAAATTTTAAATTCTAATTCTTAACCCAAAAAATATACTATACTCCAAATTTTTTAAACTAACTTTAAATTAAACTCTAAATTTTTAGTATAAAACATAAAATAGAGACATTGAAAATGCACAGAGAATTTCTATCAACTACACAGGATGTGGAACATACTAAAATTATTCGGACCCATGTTTGAACGGGCCATTTCTGACCCGATATAATAATTAGGCCCATTAGGATCCAAACCAACACCCTCGTTCCCGATTCCCTCCAATCCAATTTTGTAAAAAAAAATCCCACACTTCTCGAGGTCACCTGATGGGAAAACCCTAATTAAACTTCTACTACCCGTCTAAAATCCCCCAAATTCGCGATTCAACTCCGCCTCTTCTAAAGGTGAGTCACCCACTCTTCCTTCTCCTCAACATTTTCTTGCATCCTTTTCTCTAGACTCTAGTTCTTATTTTTTTATAATAATAGAATCGAATTGAGTGTTCAGAGCACCAATTTCGATGTAGTTTTTGTCAATTTTTTAGTAATTGTGAATTTAGGAAGTTTAGAGTTGCAATAGTTTGTGATTTTTTCTGTAATTTAAACTTTGTTAGAAATCATATAAATTTTGGACAAAATACAGGTAGATTGGTAGATACAGTTCTTGGTGTTATTTCATAGAATTGTAGAAAGATTAAAAAACCCATTAGTTTTTGAGATGAGAAATTCACCGAGTTCTTTTGAATTGTAGGGTCAAAGAAATGCCTTCATATTAGATTTTGACTGAAATGAACGTTGGTTTTTATTGGATTGGTAGTTTTCATACATTTTGAAGGACTTTGAGGTGTTGATTTTGCTAAGAAAAAGTGATATGGAGACGCCGGTTTCAGAGGGGTTGGTGTCGAAGAGGTCGTTGAGGAAGAAATCCGGACAGAAAAACTATGATGAGAATTTAATGGACGAGTTCATAGAGAAGCACATAGGTGGTGGGTTTAGGAAGATTAGAACAAAGGAGGAGTTGGAGAAAGAGACTGAAACTGAGGCAATGATAGCATTATCTTTGGGGTTCCCTATTGATGCACTGATTGAGGATGAAATTAAAGCAGGGGTGGTAAGAGAATTAGGTGGAAAAGAGCAAAATGATTATATTGTTGTTAGGAATCATATTCTTTCTCGGTGGAGGAGTAACGTACGGGTATGGTTAACTAAGGGACAGATAAAAGAAACCGTGAGTAATGAATATGTGCATTTGTTGTCCGCAGCTTATGATTTTCTTCTCTATAATGGGTATATTAATTTTGGTGTTTCACCATCGTTTTCCTCATACCTCCCAGAGGAGGCAACTGAGGGTTCTGTGATAATAGTTGGAGCTGGACTTGCTGGCTTGGCAGCAGCAAGGCAACTTTTATCTTTTGGTTTCAAGGTAGTTGTCATTGAAGGGAGGAATCGACCTGGGGGGAGAGTTTATACTCAACAGATGGGGAAGAAGGATAAATGTGCTGCTGTGGATCTTGGTGGTAGTGTAATCACCGGCATCCATGCCAATCCTCTTGGAGTTCTAGCTAGGCAACTTTCTATTCCACTCCATAAGGTCCGAGATAATTGCCCTTTATATAAACCTGATGGGGTGCCTGTCAAGAAGGAAATTGATTCCAGGATTGAAACGATCTTTAACAAGATGCTTGACAAAGTTAATGAACTGAGAAAAATAATGGGTGGATTTGCTAATCATATTTCTCTAGGATCAGTTCTGGATAAGCTCAGACAGTTGTATGCTGTGGCTAGAAGTCCGGAGGAGAGGCAACTTTTGGAGTGGCATCTTGCTAATTTGGAATATGCAAATGCAGGATGTCTTTCAGACTTGTCAGCTGCCTACTGGGACCAGGATGATCCATATGAGATGGGTGGAGACCATTGTTTTCTTGCCGGAGGGAATTGGAGATTGATAAAAGCATTATCTGATGGAGTTCCCATAATCTATGGGAAAACAGTTGATGCTATTAGATATGGTGTTGAAGGAGTTGAGGTTGTTGCTGGTAGTCAAGCATTCAAGGCAGATATGGTTCTTTGCACTGTGCCTCTTGGAGTCTTAAAGAGAAAGACCATTAGATTTGAACCAGAGTTACCTCAAAGAAAGCTAGCTGCAATTGACAGATTGGGTTTTGGGCTCCTGAATAAAGTTGCCATGATTTTCCCTCATGTTTTCTGGGGAGAAGACCTAGACACTTTTGGATGTCTTAATGAAACTAGTGACAACCGTGGGGAGTTCTTTTTATTCTACAGCTACCATACCGTTTCCGGGGGACCGGTGTTGATTGCGCTGGTGGCTGGTGAAGCTGCACAAACATTTGAACGCACAGATCCTTCACTCTTGCAATGTCGTGTTCTAAGAAAACTCAGAGGTTCTATATATTTTTACAAATGTCAAATAATTTATTTTCTTTTTTCATGGTTAAGCTCTTGTGTTTTCTGTATCTTCATTGAGGAAGCCTTGTTATGATCTATTGATTTTCCTTGCAGGTATTTATGGTCCAAAAGGTGTAGATGTGCCTGACCCTGTACAGACAATTTGTACAAGATGGGGAAATGATCCCCTTTCATACGGTTCATACTCTCACGTTAGGGTACAGTCTTCTGGCAGAGATTATGATATACTTGCAGAAAGTATAGGCAATAGGTTGTTTTTTGCTGGTGAAGCCACAACTCGGCAATATCCAGCCACCATGCATGGTGCCTATTTGAGTGGGTTGAGGGAAGCTTCACGTATTCTCCGAGCCACAAGAGGCCGCCAAAACTACTTTAGGAGGTCTGTGCAGCAGAATGCTGGACCAAGCAGTGATCGATTGGCAGATCTGTTCAAATGGCCTGATCTAGTATGTGGGAAGTTCTCATTTGTGTTCAATCCATTAACAGAGGACCCTAAATCAGTGGGACTCTTGAGAATTACTTTTGATAATTGCAAAGATGATATGAGAAAGGTGCTAGAAAAAAGCTGTGACCGTCTATCAAATCAACCATTGCAGCTGTACACGACATTATCTCGTGAACAAGCACATGAGCTACAGATGGTAACTGGAGAAGAAGAAACTAAATTGGTTTATTTGATAAATAATATTGGATCGAAGCTCATGGGAGCTAATACTGTTGGAAACACATATAACTCCTTGGTTACTAGCATATCCATTGCAAGAAGAGGTAGGGGAGGCAAGTATCGAATATCTGCTCCGCTATTAAATACAGTCTAAATGAGCTATCGGCGGCATTGCATTTAAGTTGTGTGTACTCTTTGTTAGAATGAAATCCTGATGCATGGTACTGGTAGTGCTCCATGAGTGGAAAGAAAAGAATGTCTTCTCTGGTGCATGTACATAAACCTAATTAGGTAGGTTCTTCTTCATTGATGTTTAGAGTAATGCCTTGGTCAGGATTTCAAATGTCGTAAATTCTTTCTTAGCCAATTTGGTTGCGAATTTAGGGATCCAATGGTCCATCATGTAGGTGTTTGTGATTGAATTATGCCATTGTATTTCCATAATCAGACGCCATGTTAAAACTTGGTTTTGTTGTATCTTGTATGTAGTAAAATTTTCATCTTTGGTGCCAATATATATGTTTCTTCGCATATAGGGATGGCAAACGGGCGGGACGGGTGCGGATACCCCCTCTCCTATTCCCTACCCACCTAAAATTTTTATATCCATCACCTGCCCAGGGTTCAATTTTTAAATCTACACCCGCCCACGCGAGTATATTTTCAAATTCATCCCCACACCCACCTCTCAATTGGATACTCATTACCAATCTCGTCGTACCCACCTATTAACCCGTTTGGCAACAATCATACACATAAAACATAAATTCAAGAACAACCACAAAAACATAAATTATAAGCAATATCCTATAAAATTTTAGGATTTATAGAATGATTTGTGAAATTACATGTAAATTTATAATGGCCCAAATTTATATGGTAGTTAGGATGCGGGGCAGGTAAAGTCTTAAATCCACCACCTACCCACAGCGGGTATGACTTTTTACATCCACACCCGCCTACTACCCACCAAATTTATACTCATTTTTGCCCTAATTGGGGTGGGTGCGGTGCGAAATACACGAAATTGTACCTGTCTGCCATCCCTATTCGCATATCTACATGATTCAAATCACTGAACACCTTGATTTTTGCAGTTTTATTAGGATGTTTACTCTGGGAGCCATATTTTTTTTACTTGCTAGGATTGTTGTGTTCATGATCATGAATGTGATGGTCCTATCCTATTTGATTATATGAACACAAATAAAGAAGTTGAATTGAAACCAGCTTTTGGAAACATTGGGATTAATCCATAACACAAATATTAAACAAGCAAATGCAAATACAAGGCATGGACTGTATATAGGTCAAATTACTATGACAACCCTAGCATTTTTTCCCATAAAAAATAATGAACATTTCAAAACTTGCTGGCAAATGAAAGCCCTTCCTTTTTAAGGCGATCCAAGTTTATACGACATAGAAAAACACTGGTCTCATTGTGTGGAGAAACCCTTTTCTTAACCCGAGCCCAAAGAAGAAAATTCCAATTATAAAGAGCCTATAATCTTCCTGACTCAACATGGTATCTGAAGGTCTATTCAAACATTCATGGCATCTAAGGTAATTAACTAAGATTTTTTATATCTTTTGGAATACATGCATAAGGTTTGAAGCCCTTTCTCTTACCAAACATACCGAAAAAGCACGTGTTTGGATGGTTTACAAGACATCCGTAAAGCATTAATAGACATTAGACTATGAGATATACTTTACATGATGCAAAACATTCAGAAAAAAATCGTCCGCAAACACAGATTCTTGGTTTAACATTTTGCCATGACGTTAGTCAGCCTGCAAAACAAATGTTCAACAGATTCAGACAGCGACTTCAGCAGCAAAATGCACATGACATCTGTTGGCATTCGTTCGCTATAACTCGTCAATCTAGTGGCAGGATTAATTAGTAGCTTAGAACAAGATATGATGCATTGTAAGATGTAACGAGCATTATTCTATTCGGATTAATTGATAGCTTAACTGAATCACACCCCCAAATCCCAATTCTACATAAGCTAGCACTAATCGTATTAGAACATAAAGTACAAAAACCATCCTTATGGTCGAACACATATCGAGTTCAAAAGCTTACCATTGTGTAGACAAGCTAGTTCATAGAGACAGCCCGGCGAAGAGCGACTCCAACTCCTCTTCTTGTGAAGCAGTTCTCTAGCATAAACAAAAAGGCAATAAAAAAAATGAAATCCCACTTTTTTTTTACTAAATGTAACTTCTCAACATAACTTGATATTTTTCAAGTATCGGTAGCCAATCAAGCCGCCGTATCTTGATTACCTGAATGGATAACAGTTGAAGAATTTTATTAAGAACACGCATGCGATGGGTAACATACGAACTAGTCGCAGGAAGCCGGTTCATCCTTTTCATTTCTTCGTGAACCGCCGCAGTCTTCTCTTCGTACCCCATTTGCTTCCGTTGAGCTCTTGGATTACTGATCCCAGCTTCCTCCATGGTTTGGTCATTAACATGACCAGTTCCCTTAAATTGATCGAAACTTCCCATGACGAACAAGAACTAAACAAGCCAACCTACCAACAAGTATAAAAAAAAATCAAGTTCGGGTTATAAGTTACAACAAAAACTTACACAATTCTGTACTCGGATTTAGCCAGATGGTTAATTAAAAAAGTTCTAACCCTATCTGCAGTTTTTGCAAAATGAAAAAACGAAAAATAAATCCAAATTCTTAAAAATTTCAAGAAAATTGTAGAAAAACAATTAGTTAATGTGAATTATATTGCTAATCATTCTTCTGGACCATTCTTATAATAGTAATTGAAAATAATCTCAAAAAGGGGGGAGAAAACCGAACCAATTAAAAAAATTTACAGTACCCTAATACATAGGTGTTCAAGTATAATTTGCAAACTTTCTTGTAAAATATAACTCCAAATTCAAATTCATTTCAAATGCTTAATAATTGTTACTAAATTGGATGCATAGTTTAATTATTTTTCATTTGATTATCCAAATAAAGTTGAAATTGCAAAATACGATTTAAAAATAGAACTTCGAAAACAATAGGAAAAAAACAATAAAGGGGGCTTAGCTTACACTTACAGAGGTATTTCAGCTTCGGCGAGGCGGGAGGGTGATTCCGTGAAATAGCGTACGCTTACTTTGGTGGAATAATAACTTGAGGTATTTATAGGTCGGGTCGGCCCAATTTCAATGAAAGTTTATTTTGTTTTTATCCGAATCAGCCCATAAGCTGAAAACCATCACCCAAATCCGACTTGGATTAGGTGGGTTAAACGAGTCGTGGACAAATCTATTATGGTAAACTACACCAGTGATCATCGAACTATTAAGGCGTACCTATTTTGACCATCGAACTATCAAACTCGTCAATCAGACCATCAAACTTATTAAATTGATATATTTTGACTACCGTTGTTAAAAAACTAACGAACGGGTGACGAGGCAATTAACAAAAATTTGTAAAACTACACATTTGATCCCTATTATTTACTTTTTAAATCAATTTGATCCTAATTTTATTTTAATTAAATAAAAGTAATCAAGCAATCAGATGTTGACACGTGTCACCACCTGGTTAAAGGAAAATTAAAGAAGAATGGAGAATGACATTGGGGTGGTTTAAACTTAGGACAAAGAAGGTAAATTCCTACACCTTTACAACTGAGCCAAGCTATTCTTAGTGATATAAATTGCACCTTTTTTATATACATATCTTATAATGCAGCAAATGTTAGGGAAAAAAAAGTAAAAAATGGTTGAAAGGAGACTCGAACTTAGATCACTTGGGATGTGTATAATCACACAAACATTCAATTTAATTTAAATTTAAAAATTATTAAATATTCGATTTTAAAAAATATTGGATTTAAAAGAAAAGAAATTCGAAATAAAATATTCATTTTTTTGTTTTCATATTTAAATCAAATCGAATATTTATTAAAATTCGAATGTAAAAAATATTCTACTTAATTAAAATATGAAAAATATTTGTTTATTTTAATAAATATTCGATTTAATTTAAATATGAAAAACAAAAAAATGAATATTTTAAATCGAATTTATTTTCTTTTAAATCAAATATTCAAATTTATATTAAATTGAATATTTGTGTGATTGTACACATCTCAAGTGATCTAAGTTCGAGTCCCCTTTAACCATTAAATTGAATATTTTTTTCAACCATTTTTACCTCTTGGTCCCATGTTCGAACCACCCCAATGTCATTCTTCATTCTTCTTTAATTTTCTTTTAACCAGGTGGTGACATGTGTCATCATGGTTGATTAATTTTATTTAATTAAAATAAAATTAGGATCAAATTGATTTAATAAGTAAATAACAGGGACCAAATGTATAATTTTATAAATTTTCGTTAGCTGTTATGTCACCCCTCTGTTAGTTTTTTAACGTCAGTGGTCAAAATAGATCAATTTAATAAGTTTGGTAGTTTGATTGACGAGTTCGATAGTTTGGTGGTCAAAATAGGTAAAGGCTAGTAGTTCGGTGGTCACTGGTGTAGTTTACCCAATCTATTATTAATATGGTTGAAAAATTGTAATTATAACTAACATTCAGCTGGTTTAATGTATAGAACGTTAAA
The DNA here is from genome assembly GCA_958450335.1 of Hibiscus tridactylites. Lineage (NCBI taxonomy): Eukaryota > Viridiplantae > Streptophyta > Magnoliopsida > Malvales > Malvaceae > Hibiscus > Hibiscus tridactylites. The sequence continues at coordinate 61,536,676 of OY288290.1, forward strand.
AATTCGAATTTTGACATTATAGATGAAAATAATTAAGTTAGAGAGTCATCCCATATTGAATATTTATAAAATTTTTACAAATTAATCGTTCAATGAGCCATAAATAATATCTTACAGTGGACATAAATATAATCTAATATGAATATAGGCTTGATATTTGATTTGCATTTAAACTTGAATAAATTAAAATTTCAACTTGAAAATTATTGAGAACAAATTGGAAGGAATTTGATCTTTGATATTAGATTCGTAAAATTGAGACGTGTCTTCTACATCAGGATGAGAGTATATTATAGAGGAATTTGACCTCCTTTATAGTATTTTTCATTATTTTATAATAATTCGAATAGAAAAGTGACAAATGAATTGACATCGATGATCTTTCTCATCTTTTATTGTTTTTTGAGTGACATACTGTTGACGCTCCGTAAATACTATTTTTCATGTTTATTAGTTATTTTATATGTTTTTTCGTGTCTTTTAAGTACATTTAATTGTATTTAGATCATGCAAACATGCATTTGCATGAAAAAGTTAAGAATTGATGTTATGCCAATATAAAAGGATGTTTTTATTGATATGTTTTTTGCAAATTTGGCATAACATTTGGCACAACAGTTGACAGAGCGAAGCAGACAAGCGTAGAAAGGAAATGTTGTCAAGGAGGATGTTGAGTTGCTATTGGCACATATGGACCAAACAATGTCAAGCACCAGTTGACAGAAAAGAGGCATTTGATGCCATGCCAAGAAGAGGTTGAACCTGAAAAAATAGGACCATATTTGGTTGCGAGAAAATAACGATTGGATCAATCTCTGAAAAAATAGCGGATAAACAATGTCGAGAGCAGTTGGCAGAATCATGCCAAGCTGGGATGCTAGAGCAATGTCGACACGATGACGTCAGCTCTAGCCTGATCAACTTATCACATTATTAGCCTATCACTTCAAATCTGAATAAAGGTGATCACAAGCCTTATCTCTTGAGCGTTCAAATTTCAAATGCAAAAGCTTATCCCAGCCTCATTTACACGCATATTTAAAGACTAATTATGAATAGCAAAAGGTGGAGATTTTCCATGAGGATTGATCGCAACCGACTACACCAAGTAGAGGTGATTCGACCAGCTTGACCGAGAGTCTTGATCGTGAAGCGCTGCATCAAGAGACCTCTTTCTCACCATTCTCTTTGGTTTAGTTGTTTTATTTTTTTTAATGATGATGTTCTTACAAAACGATGAAAATTTTATGGTTATACCCTCACCATGAACTAATTAATAGTTGGTGAGGGGTGTTTGCGTTTGAACGCTATTTTCAATGTTTAGTTTTTAATAAATCAGAACTGTCTCGACAATGTCTTTCTATTTGACATGCTTTACTGTTTTTTAAATGTTCTGCCAAGCGATAGCTGACATTACCTTTTTCTAAATACTTTGTCAGCGAAAACTAGCATGGTTGGCATGCTGCTTCTCAATATCTTAATAGACTTGAGTGGCAACGATCAGTTGTTGGATACTAAGGAGAGATGCTTCGAAAGAATATGTTCAAGTAGATGAGCTTACTTCGAGAGTGAAATCTACCCCTTAGAAGTAAAGATTGGTACTTAATCAAATTAGTTTATGAAAAAAAAAACATTCACTATAACCATATGTCTCACTAAGAATCTCATCCAACATTCTAGAACCAAGCACATAGAGATAAAACACCATTTCATTAGAGACCATGTCCTCAAAAATGATGTTGTTCTAGAATATGTTGATACCTCAAACCAACTAGTGAATATCTTTACAAAGCCATTAGACAAAGAACAATTTTGGACTCTTAGGAGAGTGTTAGGCCTAACTAGCCTATCTTGACCTTTTAGAGCCCTTAAGTGTTCAAATTTTGCTTGATTTTGAATGATGGCTTTGTTTATGCAATTTCGCCTCTTGATGCATCTATGCTTGTTGTTAAGGGGAGTATGTATCTGTTTTAGTCCATAAATGTTGCTCATATATCATTCACATACATTTATGGTCGTTTAAAGTTGGATTTTTAGACTTATTCTTATCCAAAATGCATTTTCTGGTAAAAGAGTATCGATACGGGTCACCTCGTATCAGTATAGGTTGCTTAATGGGCGTCGATATAGTCTTAATTGTATCGATATGGCATGTCGCTGAGTTTTAAATTGGCATTAAAAGAGGTGTTTAACTTTAATTAAAACTAAAATCTCATTTTCTCTCAAACCTTAACCGATTTTGGGCTATAAAACCCCCTCAAACCCTTTGATTTTGCACATCGAACCTAATATTTTTTAAGGGTTTTTCATCAACACATCAAGGCTAAGCTTTGGTACCAAATTGGTGCATTCATCGTCCTTCATTCATCTACATCCATTACTCAAGGTATAAAACACTTTTTCTTTCTTTTTTATTTTTCGTTTAGATTTTGTTATTATTTTCAACTAGTTTTTGTATACTTAATATTATTATATCATGGGTTTTGAATTTTTTGCAAAAATTCTTTAAAATCTCAATTTTTTTTATTTCGAATATATAAATATATCCTATATTTGAGTATACTGATTTTCAAATTTCTTTTTACTAAAATTCATACTTATACTTATATATGATTGTAATGTATAAATATAGTTTTTCTCTCAATACGTTGAATTATTGGAATAATTTTTGGATCGAATGTGATGATAATTGCATACATTGTTTTCGAATGGTTTTAATGTTTTTCAGGATATTATGGCACCAAAAAAGCGACAAAGGAAAGATTTGACTTCTAGTTCATCCAATCCCAATTTGGACAATTAGGGTATTACTAAACTGAACCTTGGTTTTATTCTTCAAAATAGTTTTCTAAATCCTTCGTCTATGGCCCATTATAAACAATACCTAGCTTTTTCAATCGGGGATAAACAAGTTGTTTCAATCCATTTTATAAACTCCAATTGTTTTAAGTTCAAATATTTTGAATTGCTAATACAGTGGAAGTTTTTACCCTTTTTAAGTGTTCCCTCAATTTTGTACCGAAACTTGATTTTGATTTTCTTTGCTAATGCCCGATATGTCCATGACCAAGATAGAGAGAGTGTTATTACCATAGACTCTTATCTTATGGGCAAAATGTTTCGAATGGATCAAAACGTTTTATGCAATGTTTTTGGGTTTGAAAACTTGGGAATTGATGATGAACACTCCTTGGGGCATTCTCAACTCGGCTCGGTCACCATCCTTGATGCTCATGACTGTATCCTCCATATCATCATATCTTGGTGGATCCGTCTTTCCGGTGGTAAATTCTCTACAATTCGCCAAGTTGATGCATTTTAGCTCCGTTGTTTCTGGGAGGGTAAGCGCCCAAACATTTGCAAAATTATGTTTGCCGACTTGGTCTATCTTGTTCAACACCGTTACACCAATCAAGTCAAGTCCTTCTTCTATGGCACGAATTTGAGTTACTTGTTCCACGTCTTGGAGATTGATTGTTCCCATGATGCCACCGAACCTCTAGGCAAGCCGATCAACGAACACTCTTTTACTCGTGCTCACTTTGAGTACATTGATAATGAGTGGGTTCGTGTTGCTCGCCCTCCTCCTCAAGATGATCAATGTCCTCCGGTCGCTCCACAAGGTACATAAGTCAAACAAGCTTAATCTTCCATGGATGGACTCATTGCGTATCTAAATGAGCAATTCACATCCTTAGAGACTAATATTGCTTCTTTAGATATGAACATGAATGCTGGATTTGCGGCCATTGATTCTCTATTCACATCTTTAGAGGATTGAGTCAAGGCCATTGAACAACAACAAACTTCTATGGATGTCTCTCTCACCGCCTTCCATAGTGTTTGGCTCAATCATATTCGAACATCTCAAGCCAACATTGATGATGAAGACAAAGAGGACGAGGATGAAGATGAGTAGTTTTTGAGCATATTATGATTTCTTTTTATGCAAGCTTTGATTTTGTTCTTAAGATAACATTTGGATTTAAGTGTGAACTTATGTTTGAACTATCATTGCTTTAGATTTTATTTTGAAATTTAGTATTATTATGTTGCTTTAATTATGCTTTGTTTATACTTTGTGCTTCATTGATTATATCTTGTCTATATCCTTGAATGTTTGCATTGATTTTGATCTAACAAAAGGGGAGAGAAGTGTAAAACAAAACTTTTACAAGTCATTGAAAACCAATCTTAAATTAAAGGGGAGTAATTTTTCAAAGCTTTCAGAATACTTAAAAATTTTACTTTGATTTTGTTATATCAAAAAATGAGAGATTGTAAAACTTAATTTGATTTTGATATAACAAAGTTGTAGAACTAGTGTTTTGATATAATAATTGAAAAATGTTTTGGACTAATTTGAAAAGAATTTAAAACTTGGTTTAAGTTCAAACAACTTGAATTTATGTTTGAGGGATCTTAAAAGGTTTTTGGCAATGTTTTTATTGATTTTAAATAGCCAAACTTAAGTTTTCAAGCTGCCCTTACCGATACGGTTCAACCCGTATCGATACCTTTTTTGCCCATTTTGGTCACTGCCAAAACACGTATCGAAACAAGCTTGGCCGTTACGATATGGAGAGGGGTCGTTTCGATACGCCTGGTAAGCGTACCGATCCCTATTTAACAACCCTAACGGTCATATTTCTCAACAGTCTTTTAAACGTCATACAGTACTGATACGCCCTCAAGCGTATCGATACGCCTAGGCTGGCAAGAGCCCAACAGCTAGTTTCTGATGAAGGTCGTACCGATACGGGTCCAAGCATATCGATACGAAAGGCGACATAACAACATTAATGAAGGGAAATAAAGTCCTCAACGGCTCAAATTCAACCCCAACAGCTAGTAACGGCTACAAACTTATTAAGGAGTATAGAAGGAACCTCCAAGCATCAAGTAAAGGCTAATGCTTCAATTGTCAAACAACAAATGATCAAGAAATTGTCTTAGAGCTAAATTGTCATTTATTTGTATAGACAAACACTAGTGAGCCAAATTTGTCAAATTTGCTCAAGTGTTTTAGGTTTTGGGTGGGAGCTTATTTGTGCAAACAATCACCTATTAGAGGGATTTAAGTTTTCTTATTTCTTATCTCTTTTTAAAGAGGGTTTGATCAAGACTTTGGGTAGAAAGCTTGATCGGTGTATAAAGGTTTCCTCCTAAGCCTAGAAAAGAGGACGAATCAATAGTGGATTGATTGGAAATCCTTAGTGGGAAGCTAAGGTAGTGGATGTAGACCTTGGTTAGAAGGTTGAACCACTATAAATCTTTGTGTCACTATTCTTTTTAGCTTCCACAACCCTTACACCCAAATTTTCACTTCTTCACCACTTGGTGAGCAAGAACGGTTGAAGGAATCGAGCACCTCACAACTCAACAATTGGTATCAGAGCTTAGCTCAATCGAAGAGGATTAACATCCTATTGAGAAGATTCGGCAAGCTCGTTCACTATTTCACACAACCGGCTCAATGGCACAATCTATCGACAAACCGCCTTTCTTCGACGGAACTCACTATACCCATTGGAAGACCAAGATGAAGTTTTTCATAAAGTCGGGAGACTATAAACTATGGGACATAGTTGAAGATGATCTGTTCATGCCTCAACGAAGTAAAGCGGATTGGAGTGCCGACGATCGCAAGAAGATGGAGCTAAATTGCAAAGCCTTGCACATACTCTTCTGTGCATTTGGCCCAACCATCTATGAGAAGATGTCTTCTTGTGAGAGTGCCAAGGAGGTATGGGACAAGCTTGAAGTTACATACGAGGGAACCGATGAAGTCAAGGAGACCAAGATTGGGCTCCTCACCTTAGAGTATGAGAACTTCAATATGGATCCGGAAGAAAACATCGAGAAGATGTTTGATAGGTTCTCCACTATCACTAATGGTCTCAAAGGCTATGAAGAAGCCATCCTGGAGGAAAAGCTTGTCCGAAAGCTCATCTATTCATTTCCTAAGTCATGGGACTCAAAGAGGACCGCCATCATCGAAGCCAAGAATTTTAAGACCTTGAAGCTTGATGAACTCATGGGGTCACTCTTTACTCATCAAATCATGAAGAAGAACAAAGAAGATGAGAAGAAGAGGGAAAAAATTAGAGCTATGGATGAGAAAAAAATCAAAGGGCTTGACATCAACACAAATGTCATTTCTCTCAAGTCCTCCACTTGTCAACATGTAGATTCTAGTGAGGAGGAGAGTGAAGATGAAGAGATGACCTATCTCTTCAACAAATTTGCACGATTCATGAAGAGCAAAATGGAGAATTCAAGGCATGAATCAAGAAAGAAGATGAAGGAATCCTACAAGTCAAACAAGAAGGGATCATCTTCAAAGCAAGCATATGTGGCCACTTGGAGTGATGAAGACTCCACCGATGATGAGGTAGCCCACTTGTGCTTGATGGCTCTCAATGAGGGGGAGGTAACTTCTAACTCATCTATTTCAAATTCATATACTTTTGATGAGTTGCAAGATGCATATGATGATTTGCTTTTTGAATTTAAGGCATCATTTTCCAAGAACAAAAAGTTGATTTCAAAAATAAAAATTGAAAATGATTTGCTTTCCAAAACAAATCTTGAACTTGAAGCAAAATTGAAAGATTTTGAGCAAAAATGTTTTGATTTACAAAATTTTCTTCTTAAAGTTCAAAAATTTCCAATGAACTTCAAAAGAAAAATGATTTTGGAAAATCAAACTTTTACATAAGACAATCTAGTGCCCCTAAATTTGTAAAAGGAAAATGTTTTAGAAGTGTTTGGGTCCCAAAAGAACTTAGCACTTCAATTAAAAATGATGACATTGAAAAATGGATTCCTAAGGAGACTAAAATTTGTGCCACTAACGTCTATGGATCCAAAGCAATTTGGATACCAAAAATTACTTGATTGTCTTTGATAGGTGTGATGGAGAGTGATCAACAAGTCAAACCTTGAGGGGGAGCTCCATGCACACAAGAAAGACACTTGAAGAAGGAAGGCTTCACATCCTCCTTTGGGTTCAAGTGTTGGTAAAAATCTAGTTGTTTTGTTGTTATTTGATTTTTTTCAACTAGATGATCATATATGTTGGACTAACATTTTTTTGATGCTTCGAGTAAGGGGAAGCCATTTTTAAAACCAAATTCTTAATTTTGTCAAAATTTTCCTCTATAGTTATTTTGAACTTAATGTTTTAAATTCTTTTTGATATAACAAAAAGGGGGAGAAATATTGGTTTGAAAAATTAGATTTTCAAATGAATAAGGGGGAGCTTTATTTGATTTCATATCTTTAATCTCTTATTCACATTTTTAAAAATAAAGGGGGAGAATCCCAAACAATTTTTCAAGTTAGTTTTATTATATCAAAAGGGGGAGATTGTAGAACTAGTGTTTTGATATAATAATGGAAAAATGTTTTAGACTAATTTGAAAAGAATTTAAAACTTGGTTTTAAGACCAAACAACTTGAATTTATGTTTGAGGGATCTTAAAAGGTTTTTGGCAATGTTTTTATTGATTTTAAATAGCCAAACATAAGTTTTCAAGCTGCCCGTACCGATACGGTTCAACCCGTATTGATACCTTTTTTGCCCAGTTTGGCCACTGCCAAAACACGTATCGAAACAGGCTTGGCCATTTCGATACGGAGAGGGGTCATTTCGATATGCCTGGTAAGTGTACCGATCCCTATTTAACAACCCCAACGGTCATATTTTCCAACGGTCTTTTAAACGTCATACCGTACCGATACGCCGAGGCTGGCTAGAGCCCAACGGCTAGTTTCTGATGAAGGTCGTACCGATACGGGTCCAAGCGTATCGATACGGAAGGCTGCATAACATCATTAATGAAGGGAAATAAAGTCCTCAACGGCTCAAATTCAACCCCAACGACTAGTAATGTCTACAAACTCATTAAGGAGTATAAAAGGGACCTCCAAGCATCAAGTAAAGGCTAATGCTTCAATTGTCAAACAACAAATGATCAAGAAATTGTCTTAGAGCTAAATTGTCATTTATTTGTATAGACAAACACTAGTGAGCCAAAATTGTCAAATTTGTTCAAGTGTTTTAGGTTTTGGGTGGGAGCTTATTTGTGCAAACAATCACCTATTAGAGGGATTTAAGTTTGCTTATTTCTTATCTCTTTGTAAAGAGGGTTTGATCAAGACTTTGGGTAGAAAGCTTGATTGGTGTATAAGGGTTTCCTCCTAAGCCTAGAAAAGGGGATGAATCAATAGTGGATTGATTGGAAATCCTTAGTGGGAAGCTAAGGTAGTGGATGTAGACCTTGGTTAGAAGGTTGAACCACTATAAATCTTTGTGTCACTATTCTTTTTAGCTTCCACAACCCTTACACCCAAATTTCCACTTCTCCACCAATTGGTGAGCAAGAACGGTTGAAGGAATCGAGCACCTCACAACTCAACAAAAGTGTCTAAGGACCTATTTGTAAAAGTAAATAAATTTTTAAGTATTTCAAAGTCTCACAAATTGACAAGTAAACTTCAACCAAAATGTTTCTAAGTCAAATAAATTGTTTATACAAAATTTTTCTAAGTGTTATAGCCCAAAACATGCTTGTACGTCAAGGCGTATCGATACGACCCGTATCGATACGATTTTTAGGTTCTGAAATTTTAATCGACTAAAGCGTACTGTTACGATATTTCATATGGGCTTAACTTTAAGGCATATAGTACTGATATTGTTGTACCCATATCGATACAATTTGATCTGATTTAATAAATCTTTGCATTAAAGTTTTTGACCGTTGTTTGTCAATTATGATTTTAGCAAATTTCAAACAGTCATTAGACCGTATCGATACACCCTTATAGCGTATCGATACACTTTTTGCTAAAATTTTCCTCAAGATTCCAGTGAGCAAAATTCGTATCGATACGATTAAAGAGTATCGATACGCCCCTGTTTTACATTATACCCGTACCGATACACCCTTATAACGTATCGATACGCCTTCTTAAATGTGCACAACGACTCTTTCTATTTTGAGACATGTATTGATACAATTGTTTGAGTACCGATACAATGGGTTGCAGATGTGGATTTATTATGGAAAAAATGAAGCCTAACGGCTCCATTGATGATCTTAACCACCAGAACGACTAGGAATCAATGCAATGGTATATAAATAAGCCTTAAAAGTCTCAGCAACAATTATTAAACAAACTTGCAACAATCCAAGCACATATCCAAAACCTAAAGCTTTTAAAAGTCAAATCCTGATGTTAGCACCACAATTTACTATTACTTGTTGTCTTGGAGTGAATGAAACATAATTTACTATTACTTTTAAAAGTCAAATCCTGAGGTTAGCAACAACTAAATTGTTTCTTTGAAAATAATTTTGTATATGAAACTTTAATAATAATAAAAATGAATATGAAACTAAATTCTTGTCCGCTGTCAAGTTAGCACCACACTTTACTATTACTTGTTGTATTGGAGTGAATGAATTTTCATTGAAAAGTAGAAAGTTAGTTTAATACAAAATTCAACTTGAAAATTATTGACAACAAAATTGAAAGAAATTTGAGTTTTTTTAGCTTTGATATTTGATTCGTAAAATTGAGACGTGTCTTTTATAGAGGTGGCAAATGGGTCAATCGGTTCGGGTTCGGTTCGGGTCATTTCGGTTTCGGTTATTTCGGGTCTGATATTTTCGGTTCAGATTCGGTTTCGGTTTCGGTTTCGGTTCGATTTTAGTTCGGGTATATTGTGTTTCGTAGGGGTGTTCATTGTCGGATATCGGATCGGATCCGATCCGGTTTTTTCGGATATCCGGGTTTTCGGATCGGCAATATAGTGATCCGTATCCGATCCGGAAAAAACCGGATATCCCGTTTTTCGGATACCGGATAATCGGATCGGATATTCGGATATCCGATTATCCGAAAATATAATTTGATTCAACTATTTTTTCGAATTTGAAGGTCGTATTTATGAAAATTTTCGAAATTTCGAATATAACAAACAACAAATTGCTAAATATAACAAGATTCACATCTATGAAAATTCGATTTTTTAAAATTTCAAATATAACAAGCATCAATTTGTTAAATATAAAAAGATTAATATTTTTAAAAAATTAGATATTCGGATTTTCGGGTTTTCGGATAATCCGAAACTTGAAATATCATGATCCGTATCCGATCCGGAAAATCTATAATCGGATCGGATATCCGATCCGAAAATAAAAATCGGATCGGATATCCGAATTTTCGGATCGGATCAACGGATAATCGGATCGGATCGGTCGGATCGGATATTTTTGAACACCCCTAGTGTTTCGGGTCATTTCGGGTCGGTTGATTTCCGGTTCGGTTATTTTCGGTTCGGTTGATTTCGGTTCGGTTGATTTCGGTTCGGTTATTTTCGGTTCAATGAGAGATCAATCGTTTTTAATCAAATTTTTAGGTTAGTTAGATTTTTACACCCTATATATGACTTTATAAAGTCAATATATTTGACATTTTAGTGATTTGTGCGTCTGTTCATATTTTATCTTTCTTTATTTCTATTAATCGGGTCCATTCGGTTCGGGTCTATTCGGTTTGGGTCCATTCGATTCAACTAAATTCGGTTCAGTTTCGGTTCGATTTATTTCGGGTTTCGGATCAAATTTCGGGTCAATTTCGGGTTGATTTTCGGTTTCGGTTCGGGTCTGGATTCGGGTAATTCAGTTCGGGTTTCGGTTCTCGGGTCAAGTTTGTCAGGTCTACTTTTATATCAAGACGAGTCTTTTATAAAAGAATTTGTCCTCTTTTATAGTAATTTTTTCATCATTTTATAATAATTCGAATAGAAAAGTGACAACGAATTGACATTGGTAGAATTTTTCTCATCTTCTATTGTTTTTTGAGTGACATTTTTGTAGTCAATATAGTGTGTCTTTTGTCTTCTTATGTTGGTGGAGTTTTTTAGTGACATATTCCTTAAACATTATATTTTGTCTGTTGTCTCACGCGTTGTTATATTTTTGTATGCTTTTTGAGTGACATAAAATAAAAAAAATTCATATAACCACTATACTTTATCTTTTATCTTCTCGTTTAATAAAAAATTATTATTAAAATATCTTTATTTATGTATATATGTATATATAATATGAAAAAACAGTAGGAAGTCATGAACATTTCTCTCAAGGCTAAGTGAAACATTCACAAGAACTTCATCGTACGTTGGAACGTGGAATATGCCGAGGTAGATCTCTGTGAAAATTTTAACTCTACTTGCCCTAATTTTCCCATCGCCCTAAACCTTCGAGTCATAGCTGTGAGCTTTGATTCCTGCTCAGCAATGTCGATCGGTCTTAAAAGCATGCAGTGTCGTCCTCATCACTAGGCCGCCGGATTGCCGGAGTATAGCAGCGAACGACGACGACTGGTGGTTTTCTTCAAGGATTTATGGCCGTGGAGAATCTTGGGAGGTCGTGGAAGCCATCCATAGTTCACTGAGCTCTGCTGGTTCCCCCCTCCCCCCCCGCTCCAGCTATCAGTGGCCTCGGCGAAACGCTCTACCGCTCGGGGGTTGTCCCTCCTTCTTCGATCGTGGGGCACTTCGGTGCGAAGCCCGGTTTTTGTGTGCCTCGAGCTGAACGAGGGGAACCCTGTAAGCTATTTTTCTGGGCTTCCCGTCTAATCTGTCATCACCGGATTTGAGCCCTCCACGACGTCGACGCCATCACAGTTAGTTTTCGTCGTCCAAAGTGCCAGTGTCTCAAGCCTCATGTACATGGCTGAAAGTGTTGCTGCATTTTCATGTCTTCTGCCGGTGGAGAAAGCCGGAGACGAAGCTCTGGTAGCCGACGATCCAGAGTTTGGGACAAAGGCGAGGGTGTTTGTGACTTTCCCACAGGGACGCGACACCGGCTTTGGGACGCTGCTGCCTCGACGACAATGCCATTATTTTGTCGTCCTCCTCACCTTGGAAGATGGCACGGTTGCCGAGAAAGGCACACACACTCCGAGGATCCTCGTACCTTGGACTGCGGGTCTTGGTGCCCTTTCTTTGCAAACCTTAATTCCTCTCGGTTTGTGTGCCTCTTGAAAATTGTTGGCGTGTTGCTTTCATTGCTGCCAGGCTACGCTAAGTTGGCTCCCCTCCTTGGCTTGTTGTGGTCTAAACTCATGTTCTTCATGGATAAGAAGGTCAGATTAATTGATATGAAAATCTCCATTTTTCATGTGCGGGACCAGGAGTGGGGGGTCATTGAATTTCTTTATGGTTGTATGCAGGGGCGGATCTAGAAATATAAATTTGGTAGTTCACTAACCGATAATTAATATAATAACATATAAGCCAAGAGTAAATTAAATAAGTCATCAAAAGTTACATTCTAAATTTATAAGAAATTCAAATTACAAAGTACTAGTACATAAAAATGTCTCATATTGTTCACGACGAGTTCTCATATTTTGGTATCCTCGTACAATAGCATCCATGTTAACATCTACAAACAAGTCTTTTTCTATAAAAGTAACTAAACAATCATTTAATAATTGATCTCCCATGCTATTACGCAATTTACTTTTCACGATTGTCACTGTTGAAAAAGCTCTTTCTACTGTCGAAGTTGCCACAGAAAGAAGTAATATTAACTTCAAAAGCAAGTAGACTTTAGAATGAATTTCATGCTTCTTTGTCTCAACAAGTTTGATGGAGAGCTCATTTAGGTTCGTCACATCCCAAAATCTCTCATCATTCCGAATATCAGCAATGAAATTTCCCAGTGAATATTCAAAAAATAATAATTCAGTTTCTGAAAATTCTCTAGGATAGAATTGAGCAAGTCGTAGTAGTTTTTTTTTGTCAAAAGAAGAAAACCGATTAGAGGGATGAAAGCAAGACATACAAACAAGTAACTCCTTACTTACCTCACTAAATCGATTTTCAAGTTCTTGTAATTGTAAATCAATCACGCAAAGAAACACTTCAACCCGAAAATGGTGGAGATTTGTCACTTCTGTTTGCTTACTTCCACGATAACGACCCCTCCCTCGGATAACATAATTTGCCTTCATATCAAGAATCTTCACTCCATGCTTAATTATAAATGAAGTAACTCTCTCCATGAGATCAGTCCATCCATTATCTCTCAAATCTTGAAGATTCACTTTAGTTACATCAACTATAGACATCGCATTCACAATGTCTTGCTCTTTTATTTGTAAAGCTAAATTTAGCTCATTTGTAATCCCAAATATAGATAACATCAAGTGTGCCACAAAAACGAAATTAAATGACATCATTAAATAAGTAAGTGACTCAGCTTTGTTCGTGTCATTCCAGTCAGAAACTTCTCCAATGGCATCAAGTGACTCAAGGATTGTAGGATACAAAGAAATCACATTCAAAATCGTTTTAAAATGCGACCCCCAACGAGTATCTCCAGGCCTACTCAAACCAAGCTCTTGATTTAAACCAGTTCCTGATTCTAATTGACCCAAAGATAATGCCTCCACAACATTTGCAGCTTGTTTTTCTCGGAGAAATTCTTTCCTTTTAGGTGAATCACCCACAAAATTCAACAAAGGTGCAAGAACATCACCAAATAGCCAAGAAACATCTCTATTCTTTTTAGCAACATCAGCAAGTGTCAATTGAAGTTGATGGGCAAAACAATGAACATATTATGCACTTGGATATTCATTCAAGATTAAAGTTTTAAGACCATTAACTGAACCTCGCATGTTGCTAGCTCCATCATAACCTTGACCTCGAACACTAGAAAGACTTAAAGAGTGTTCCATAAGCAATGACTCAATTGCAGCTTTTAGAGTCAAAGAAGTAGTATTAGCAGCATGTAAAATACCAAGAAAACGCTCTTGAACTTTTCCCTTTTTGCTAACATACCACAAACAAAGTGCCATTTCCTCCTTATCAGATATGTCCGCAGACTCATCAACAAAGATTGAAAAAAACCCATCACCAAGTTCTTCTATAATTGCTTTAGTTGTCTCCTTTGCACAAGCATTGACTATGTCCTTTTGAATTGAAGGAGCTATCAATTGGTAATTATCGGGAGCATTTTTCAAAACTACTTTTTTATATTCAGGATTATGCACCGAAAGAAGTTGCAAGAGTTCAAGAAATTACCTTTATTCAACGATTTCTCACTTTCATCATGGCCACGAAAAGCCAACCCTTGAAGCAAAAGCCACTTCAAACATGTAATAGAAGCTTCTAATCGCAAATGATAAGCACTTGTTGATTCATCAGATTGTTTTTAGAAACCTGATGAAATTGAAGTCTTTTGATTCTTGAAATCATTCAACTTCCCTAATGCTTGATTATGTGCACTCATATGTCCACCAACATGCTTAACAAATGCATCAATTCTATTCCAAGCTCTAAAACCTGAACCAACAAAAGCATCTCCCCCAGCTGTATTATCATCCTTGAATAAATAACACATAAAACAGAAAGCTGCATCCTTCTCAACACTATACTCAAGCCAAGATTCATGCTTTTGAAACCAATTAGAATTAAAACGACGATTTTTCCTAATATAGTTGTTTTAGGAAATTCATGATTACCAGGTTGACAAGGTTGTTTTTGGATATATTCTCTTCTAACTATATCTCTATCATCGGGATGAAAATTAGTTATTTTTCTCCTTTTCTCTGGATCATGTGGAAGATTAATAACATCAAATTCACTTAATCTCCCATCACCAATCGATACTTCATCCATATGAACTGAACTAGCTTCAACATGTTTATCTTGATTTTGAGAGATATCTTGAGTCTCTCCATGTTCATCAGAAGAAGAATCATTGTTTGATGGAGAGGAAGCTTGCAAACTTGCTTGAGATGGTGAAAATTTTGGAGTAGAGACACTTCTAGTATCTTTTTGAAGTTTTTTTTTGTAAAAAAACTTGAGATGTCTCTATGATTTGTTCTCTTCATTCTGAAATTAGATTATAAGAAAAATATTTTCAAAAAAAATCTAAACAAACTTGAATAATAAAATAAATATGAGAAATACATGATAATGTGCATTTTTCCATTCTAAATATTATGTTCAAGACTTTTGATTGTTTCAATTTTTTATCTTAAATATTTCTACCTACCTACCTATATAAAAAAATATAAATCATTCTAAATATATATTTTAAACATTAAAGTATTACATAATTTTAGGGTTAAGTTTATAAAGATTAAGAAAACATGTAAAAAAATAGAAATAACCGAAAAAATAATACTTATAAATTAGACGCACCTTTCCAAGGAGATAAATCCTTTCAACAACCTTGGCTCTTAATATTTCTGAATTGTGATTTGTGAATACAAAGATCTTGATTTACCTTCTATTTCTTCAATAATCAAATAGAAAAATAATTATTCATTAGAAAAATAAAACGCATATATATAATAAAATTACTTCTAATTTCTTCTAATCTACCTTTACATTCATTCAATAAAAAAGAGATAGTATAATTTAACTTAACTTGAAGTAAACCTAAATCTAACTAAAGCAAAATTTGAAGTAAACCTAAATTTAACTAAAGTAAAATTTTAAAAATAAAATTAAGAAAAAATTAGGGGGAAAGGAAATAAATATGTACCTAATTAGTGATCACAAAACTTGAAAGAAATTAAGAGAAATTTAGATGAATGGAAGAAATTTTTTTTTGGAGAGAAAACGATGGAAGCTCTTTTTTTAGAGAATGAGAATTGGGGAAAGTGACAATTCTAGAGAAGTTAAATGAGTTTTTTATGAAAAAAAATTAAATTACAGAATCGTCCTTATTGTGTAAAAGTATTTAACTATTTAGGGAAAGTTATGTGGGAAATTGGATAATAAGACAACTCTCAAAATAAATAAATAAAATTATTAAAACAACTTTTTTTTACCATAAATGGAATTATGGGAGTTCACGTGTGCTGCTGCACCTTCTTCCACTTTTGCCTAGCTGTAAAGCAATAGTTAAGGTAAAAGTAATTTTTTTTATAATTAATAGTAGTTCACTTGCACTACCTTGCACAATTACAAATTCACCCCTGGTTGTATGTTCTACCATTATCAAGCAAGCGAATAACTCCTCTAAGGGTTATTCGCATTAAAAATGATCCCCTTTAATATCACCTCTCTTGATAGGAAGGGTCGAGAGGTGGTGGTTTACTCAAACTCTTTCTCCCGATTCCTTAGGTGCTCTTTGTTTGCGAGAGATCTAAGGTTTATTCTGTTCTCTCCTAGCTACGAACTGAAGGCTTTGTTCAATGTTGGGTCTCTTAAGTCAATCTCAAAGGCTGGTTCGTTGATCATTGCAGTCCAGTTGACAAGACCCTTGTCTACCGACAAGGGAGGCTGACTCCGGATGGAGCTCTCACTCAGATGCTTCGATCGAGTCTCAAGACCGTCTCCAAAATTGACATGAGTTTCTATGTCGTTTTCTTTTCTATGGTTAGAGATATCCCGTTGTTTCGGGAAGACCCCTGTTTGCTTGTGGCCTAGGTGTCATGCTTTCGGAATTGTATATTTGTTTTTTTTATCTCTCGCTGATTGTCGCTTTTAGGGGTGAGCAAAACTCGACTCGACTCGAAAAAATCGATATTTTTTTTTCAATTTCGAGTTATTTGAGTTGTTCGAGTTATTCGAGTCAACTCGATTAACTCGAAAAAATTTCGATTTCGAGTCGGTTTGGAATTTGCCCAACTCGAAAAATTGAAAAATCGAAAAACCGAATTTTACAGTTTTACAATTTAGTCACTGATTTCATTTTTCTTCAATTCCTCCTTCATTTTAAGTCCATTTTTGACCAAATTTGAACCACATATTCCTAAACCAGCGTAGAATACATATTTATCTTCAATTTATATTTTTAAAATAAATTTCATATTTTTTCAATTCAGCCCCTTAACTTTGTATGATTTCCTCATTTCTTCAATATCTCCTTCGTTTTAAGTCAATTTTGACCAAAATTGAACCACATGCTCCTAAACCAATGTAGAAACTAAAATACCTATTTAGCTTCAATTCATATTTTTAAATTAAATTTTCTACTTTTGTAATTTAGCCCCTCAACTTTGAGTTTTCTTTTTGTTGGTTTGATTGTTACAATTGAAATTTGGACAGGTTTACCTTGTTTGATGAAAAATGTGTTCTTATTTTTGTGCTTTTAGAATCATTGTATTGTTTAGTCATAAGTCAATTTATATGTATGTAGATATAATTCAAAATCTTTTTTTACACATGTGAAAAATAATATGAAGAAATATATATGTAGATATAAATAGAAAAATGTTTAAATTAAAACCAAACTCGAAAAATCGAATCGACTCGACTCGAACTCGCTAAAATCGACTCGAATCGAAAAAATTTCAGTTTAAGTTCAAGTTGTAAAATATGACAATTGAACTCGAATAACTCGAATTTTTTTGACTCGACTCAATTCGACTCGCTCGAACGCTCACCCCTAGTCGCTTTGTTCAGGGTGGATCCTTATTGTGCGTTTGCCTTTGTTTGCGTCACGGGTTGTATGCTTCCGAATGCCTCCTGAGCTTTGTTCGTGAGTCTTGGCTTGCGGCTTTGTAATGTCTTTTATTATTAATGCAGTTCTTTTTCTTTTCGGGTCAAAAAAACGTGGAAGCTAAAAGTTTCACTGAGCTTAACCATTGTTAGAGTTCCATGATACCCCACCAACCGAATCTAATTTTTTTTTTTCAATATTCACAACGTTAAGATTTTAACTTTTAATTTTATTTAAGAGACCTAATGTATTATGGATTAATATCCTATACACTGGCGGTGAAATTTTTTTATTTCCACAAGCGCCTCAATTATAGGGTTTAGGGTTAGAGCTTAGGGTTTAGAGTTTAGGGGTTTTAATGTAAATGTTTAGAATTTAGGGTTCATGTTTAGAATTTAGAATTTAGGGTTAGAATATAGGGTTTAGGGTTAGAGTTTAGTTTTAGGGTAATATGTGTAGGGATTTAGGTTTTAACCTATAAACCCTAAATTTTAACCCTAAACCCAAAATTTTATCAACAATCCCTAAATTCAAAACTACTACACTTATACCTCAAAATTTTAAACCCTAAACGGAGTCTCTAACCCCTAAAATTAAGACGCTTGTGTAAAAAAGTTTCCACAAGCGCTTGTGTATAGAACAATTACCCATGTATTATTTTAAGGATAAATTTTCTATACACTGGCGGTGGAAACTGAAAGTTTCCACAAGCGCCTTAATTCTAGGGTATAAATAGTTAATTTAGGGTATAAGGTTTAGGGGTTTAGGTGTGGAGGGTTAGAATTTAGGGATAGTTGTTTCAATTTAAGGTTTAGGGTTATAATTTAGGCTTTATAGGTTAAAACCTAAATCCTCACCATATTACCCTAAAAACTAAACCCTAACCTATAAACCCTAAATTATAACCCTAAACCTTAAATTGAAACAACTATCCCTAAATTCTAAACACCTACACCTAAACCCCTAAACCATATACCCTAAACTAACTCTCTAAACCCTAAAACTAAGGCGCTTGTGGAAACTTTAAGTTTCCACCGCCAGTGTATAGGATATTAATCCTTATTTTAATAGATCAATTTATTATTGGTATTATTCATTGTTGGCTTAATTGTAAAATAAGTGCTCAAACTATGTCTCTTTTTTGTAACAAGTGCTTAAAATATTTTTTTATTGAAATAAGTATCTAAAATTTTATTTTTAACTTATTTTAAAATCAATTGAGTCACCTACATTCATGAAAACTTGAAATACCTATTATAATAAAAAAAACATAATTTAAACACTTATTTTATAATTAAGCATTCATTGTTTTTAATCTTTTTAATAAAGTCCGGATACCGAACCAACAACTCTTTATACGTATACGAGGTAACCGTAAACTGTAACATTCCGCGGCGCCAACCAAACCAACAACTCTTCACACGCGCGTAGAAAATGAAAGCGAAGATATAGGGCGTTGAAAATTCGAAACCGAAAATTCCCCGGAAATTATTAATAATAAACCAGATATAAAATATAGAGAGGTCAAAGTCAAACCAGCGGAGACTATTTTTCATTTTCGTTTTTATTATTTTTTTTAAATTTAATTTTCATTTCGCTTCCGTTTCTTCTGAATCGCATAATTAAAACACTGAGAGAACAAAAACCAAAAGGGTAGAGAGGGTGGGAAAGAAAGAGAGGCCCGAGAAAGACCAAATTGACCTTTTCTTTCTCTCGATATTACCCTTTCTTCATCGTCTTCCACCGTTCCACCCCTCGTAATCGTAATAGTCTCTCTCTCGCACGCGCGCGCGCCATATTCTTTTTTTCTCTTTTCCTTCAGATTTCTTGAAACATGAACGAGAAGGCCCACGTTTCCAAGGAACTCAATGAGAAACATCGGAAGGTGATCGTAGATTTTATCTTTTTTTTCGGCATTCTTGATTTGCATATTGATCCCTGTTTTCAATCACATTTTCATTTTGTTCATTGCGCTTTAGCCTTTGTACTGATTTGATCTGTGTTTGTTATGTCATTTCCGTTGTTCCTTTTCACCTGATTTCTTTTAAATCATCTGGATTTGTTGGTTATTCGATTTAGATATCATTTTTAAGGGATTTGATCGAATCGGATGTTGAATGGCGAATATGAGCTGATTCAAGACATTCTTTTATATGAATGAAATGGTGATTACTGAATATATTCAAATAATTATCAGATTAGGATCGGTTTAGATTGTTCAAGTTGGTAGATTCATCGAGATTAATGCAATTTCCTCACCATTTTAAATAGCATCACATTTAAAACTTTTGAAGGGTTAATTTGTGGACCTTAGGAACTATTTTATGCAATCTTCCTTTATGGGAATGAGGTCTATAATTAAGTCGTGGAGGCCGAGGGTGTTAAATTCCTCCATATTCTTTGTATGTATATATGTACACGTACATACACACACATTCTCCTGAACTTTCAATTCTTTGTTCATATATGTTATCCTATATTGTATGACAGACTCGTTTAACTTTAATGAATCATTTTGGTTATTGCATATTTGATGATTGGTTAGCCTGCTATCTTATCTGGATTCGAGTTCTTATCTTTTCATCTCATATGTAGATTCTGGAAGGTCTTCTAAAAAATCCGGAGAATAGGGAATGCGCTGACTGCAAATGCAAGTAAGTAACAAGAAAATCAAGAAAGGAGATTTGCATATCATAATAAGAAATAAGGGAGTACCTAAAATAGAAATTGTGTTAATAAAATATAGCTTGCTGTATAAATTTTGTCATGAGTTGATGGTGATATCATTCTTTCTTATCATAGGTGCTAATAATTGTTTCATTTCACTGCAGAGGTCCGAGATGGGCTAGTGTGAATTTAGGTGTCTTTATATGCATGCAGTGTTCTGGGATCCACCGAAGTCTTGGTGTACACATATCAAAGGTGATTTTCTTATCTTTTGAGTCAAATCCATAATTCATCTCTTCCTGACTCAAAAAGTTTGTTGAATTCTGCCACTGTCTCAACTCCCATGCTTCTGTCTTGGAAACAAAACTTGGTGCTTCAGAAATGCATCTGACATATTTTTTATTGTTATGTCTAAGACCTAAAGGGTTAGATTGGTTCGGAATTTACTTTTTAAAGTCACTGGCTGTTTTCCGTTGTAACAGATCAAGCTTATGTTTTTTCTGGTGCATATTTGCATCTTGCTGCAGGTTCGATCTGCTACCCTGGACACATGGCTCCCTGAGCAGGTTGCTTTTATTCAATGTAAGCTTTTTTGTTTGGCCATGAATCTGTATTCTGATTTATATTGGTTTTATGTTAAGATGGAGTAGAGCCTACTAATATGACAATGGCTTTTCTTATTATACAGCAATGGGAAATGAGAAGGCAAACAGTTACTGGGAGGCTGAATTGCCCCCTAATTACAACAGAGTTGGAACTGAGAATTTCATTCGTGCAAAGTAGCCACTGTCTTTTTAGTATTTAGTTTCTGTGAAGATTTTGTATTATTCGAAATTTGTTGTGTATTTTTGTAGGTACGAGGAAAAGAGATGGGTTCCTAGAAATCGGAGATCCAAATCACCACCTAGAATGTTGGATGAAAGGCCTCCTTCATATGGGAAGGGACCAACGGAAAAAAGTGGTCATGGACATGTTAATAATTCTGATAATTCATTTGAGGAAAGGACCATTCAAGCATCTAGCAGAAACGGGAATCTTCCTGCAACAAGAATTAGTCTTCCTGTTCCTCCCAAGGGACTGAATCCGGTATTAATTTCTTTTTCTGGTGATTTGCTCTTGTTTCTAACACTTCTAGAAACCCAGTTATTCATGTTTCTTAATGTATTTTATGCAAATAGCCTACTAGTGTTAGAGTGAAAAAAATATGAGGAAAATGTCAGCCCAAAAAGATTGCAAACAAATAGTATGAATTAGAACGGTGGTCTTGAAACTGCTTTGCATATTGTTCAACTTGCTTTCTTGAATCTTCTTGTTTCGTATTTCTTCTAGTAATTTACTTTATTCTCCAAAAAAAGTACTTTCATACTCTTGAGCTGATCTAACAGGTTGCACCTGTCCGGGAGCCGGAAACGGTTGTTGTGGCACCAGCTGAGGCAACAACAACAACTCCCACTGTTACACCACCTAAATTTGAATATGCTACAGACCTTTTCAACATGATGTCCATTGATGATGCTCCAAGTGAAAATGCTTCTGGTTCTGGTGCAGCTTCTACTGATGATAATGATTGGGCAGGTTTCCAGTGTACGTCCTAAAATTTCCCCATATTTTTTGTTTATTGGCATCGCCTTGGATTTTTGTTTATTATCTTGTTAACATGCTTTCTGCCTGGTCCAATCACCTGGGTATTGAAAATGATGGTGGCGGCATCTTATTATAGCCATTAATTTTGTGTTATAATTTTTAGCTGCAGGAGACACTTCTGCAGCTGACAAAAATGATCCACCAAAAGCCGGTGAGAAGAATGCCCAGTCTGCTACTGGATTTGAGAATTTATTTAATGATTCACCTCCAATACCAACCAACCAAGTCCCGGAGAAGCCACAAAAAGATGTAAAAAATGATATTATGAGTCTTTTTGAAAAGGTATCTTCAACAATGTCATTTGCTTGTTGGAGCTAATTAGATTATTCCTTAATATTCCCCTATGTTAAGCGTCTAAACATGTTTATTTCATGCTTTCAATCGATTCCAGCCCAATACAGTGCAGCCTTATTCAATGCATCAACAACAACTAGCATTGCTAGCACATCAACAGTCCCTTCTGATGGCTGCAGCAGCTAAATCTGCTCCTGGAAATACTCCACAGTCTGCATCCAATGGTGCAATCATACCCACTCAACAACAACTAGCTTTGCTCGCACAGCAACAATCCCTTCTCATGGCTGCTGCAGGTAAAGCTGCTCCTGGAAATACTCAACAGCCTCCATCTACCACCACAAGCATACCTACTCAACAACAACTAGCTTTGTTAGCACATCAACAGTCCCTTCTCATGGCGGCTGCAGCTAAATCTGCTCCTGGAAATACGCAACAGCCTCCATCCACCGGCACAAGTATACCCACTCAAGCTTGGCCAAACATTGGCTATCAAACACCCGGACTTATGATGCCAGGTGGTGCACAGGCTGATTTGCAGAAACTTATGCAGGTAGACTTCATAGTATATTTGCAACAGTTTCTTTAAAGAAATATATCTAGCAAGTTTATCACTTTTTTTGTTTCACTGCTTTAGACAATGCAATCAGGTCAGACACAACAAGGGGGAAACAATGTTGCATCATCCAGGTCATATCTAATCCCTTTATTCTTGGTTTTTGTGTCTACTTTGCCATGAGTTTGGGGTTTGTTACACAATACACTTAATCTCCATATGGTTTAAATGCAATGTTAAGTTTCTAATTGTGTATTTCGAGAATCCCATGACTAGAACATGATGCACCCATAAGTTGTTCCATGATCCTAACTTTTTCCAATTCTTTTCTTGCAGCTTTCATGCATCGGGGCAAGTTACCCCGGCAAGTGGTGCTGCCACTAATGGAGCAAGCAACCCTCAACCTGCTTCCCCAATTTCATTGACGAGTTCTTCACACACAGGAAAGGATTATGATTTTTCATCATTGACACAAGGGTTGTTCAAGAAACGCTGAGTTGAGACAACCAGGTGATGATTGTTTTCTTCCGTCATACTAAACCCAAAAAAGAAGTTATTTTTCTGGAAATTTACACCCGGGGGAATTTGTAAACTATTTGTAGGTACAACAATTTCAGTTTTTATTTTTAAATTTTCTTTTATTCCTCCATATTTGGGCTATGGTTTCATTTGTATGCATAGATGTTTGCCAAGCATTTAATAAATATACAAGTTTTGATTGAATTGTATTAATCATTCTCATGCAAACATGTTTCTTTTGAGTTTACAATTGCAAAATTTGAAATAATCGAGGTCAAGCAAGACTTTGAGATATTAATCGAATAAATGTTAATTCTATCGAATGATATAACATATAGTTTGATATTTTGAGATTGCAAGAGATTAATCCTTAATATAATATAGATGTAAATAATGATTCCATTTATCTATATTTGTAAACGAGAAATTCAAGTTCATTATAAAATCAAACTATCTGTAAAAGAGAAAGATCAGCAAATGCTGCTAATATATTTGTCTATATTTCAATTTTGCGTTGTCTTCATCTTACCACGGAGAATAACATTCCTTTACATCGCCATTGTGGCCGGGAAAAGCCTATCCAAGAAAGTATATACACCTCCACTGAGTAGAAGAGCTCCACTGTGAAAGAAATCAAGTTTTAACCATATCTCAGACAACGAAAATCTAAGAGCAATTACAAGAAAGAAATACACGCAGATGCTTCGCTGCAGCAGAATAATATTACTTAACAAAGTGCTTGAGAGAGTACCTCACAGGGTTGATCCATGCAGAGAACTTCCTGAATGACAGCAGACTCTGCGAGTAGACATATAAATAGCTGAATCTTGAGTTAAAAAATAATTGAAGTAAATTAGCGGCGAAAGACGGGAGTATGGTAAGATAGAAGCAATATTGGTTTTCTGTAGTTCGAATAATAGATGTATGTCGACCTTTAACAAAATGGCAGACAGGATTCAGCTCTAAACAGATGGCTTTGTGCATACCTGCAATGCTCCAGCAAAAGAAGCGGCAAGAAGTAGAGGAGCAATGTAGCCGGTTGTGTAGGTCAAGAGTAAGCTTCCTCCTATTATTGGATCCTGTAATAGTATACAGGTGTAATAAATTTCTTATCGGATTTATGCCAAATCAAGAGAGATTTCGTTCTACTATAGACTCAAAGGTGTATTCATTTGAACAGCTATCCAGTCTCTTTATCTTAGAGTTTACCTTGGACGTCGCTACGTATCCCAGCAAAGTGGCCAGCACTGGTGTGCTGCAAGGTGAGGCAGCTAATGCAAAAGTCAGCCCAGCTAAATATGCTTGCACACCTAAAAAATAAAATGATTTCGAGATCAACACCTTTTAAACGATCTATAGATCCAAGCAAATAATTAACTTTTATTTGGTTGGGGAAAATAATCGAGACATTTACCCGATGGTAAGTTGGCAGCTGAAGCACGAGGATCAAAATTGTTAAAGAAAGAAGGAAGTTGTAATTCGATGACCTGTAATGTTAGTTTGGACCAAAAGAAGAATAATTAGATCATAAACGTCTGAGTGCAGGAAACTCTGATACATGGTTGAATAAGGCATTGCTAATCTGGTTAGCCGTTCTGCACAGTGCTTGAAGCCAACTAAAGTTGTAAACGTCTAAATTCAGACAGAAACATTAAGGCGTACAATGATATGAATAGCTTGTAAGATCCCATTCCGACCTCCCGGCAATAGAAAGATGTTTAGAAAACATGGACATAAGCATGGATGGCAATATGAGGGACAGAAACATGGAGTTTCATAAACAGTGATAAAAATAGTGAACTTCAAAGGCAGAAGTGCTAGAATTCCTTCCATGCAAACAAGAGAAACTATATGATTGATGACAAATATTAACCGCTATGATGGAACATTTAACCTGGAAAAAACTGCATAAATCAAATAACAACATTAATAGCTTGATTCAATACCTCAAGTAGATTAAGACCCATAACAACAGCCAAACCAGAAGCAGCCAATGGCAACCCTTTCCCTATCTGTCCATATGCCTTCCCAGCAAAGGAGGCTCCTACACCAAGGAGTGCTAAAGTAGTCGCTAATCCTAGTGAAAAAGCCACCGAATTCACAATGACCTGACCATAAAAGAACCCCAAGTCATTTGAGAATGAAAATTCCTTACACCCATGATTGCATTTGTAATTGTGAGTCTAATGTATAAGAGAGGAAGGATACATATATGTTTGAATTGGATTTAGCCTATATTATTTAGACTCAGATGTAAGTGTTTGATATGGGGTATGCGTCCGACGTGTGTATTTTTTTTTCTTCATTTTCTCTTAAGTTCTACCATGTATTTGGAAGGTCTTTGGAGGATTGTATTCTTATACCCATGTCAGGTATGTGTCAAACATAGATATTTCAAGAAAAATGAAGACTTGGTGCAACAAGGATTGAGCTACATAGACATAGTACACATGCTATACTAACTATTAAGGACAAGTTCAGAAGACAAATGCTCAGCTATAATAAGAAACTTAATTAAAAGGTGAACAAAATAAGGAACAGGCTTCATCAGCACTGCTAAGAACTCAACCTGAACCTAGATATATAACTTATTGGCCTTTGGTTTTCGGTCATCTATGAGCCAAAATGTTTTTGAAAGTTTACTTGTTTCAATTTTCTAATAAAATGAGCTAGGAATCACAAAGACTTCCATAGAAGTTTCAAAGCTTCAATGAAGAACAAAAAGGTTCTATCGAGAAATCTAATAGATGCGGTAAAGAAGATGATTTGCGTAGCAAGCTATTACCTCGGTCCTGCTCTTGCCGGATCCAAATGCACCTGGAAGGTTTGAATCAGACTCAAACAATCAGCATCAAACAAGAGAAAGACATGCAAGAAAGTAACAGAACAGTTGACATTCAGGGAAAATAGGCTTATTACTCACCGATATATCCAAGCGTCAGTGGCAGAACACTTAGTGTACACGGAGAAAGGCTTGTAACAAGACCAGCTCCAAAAATAACAGCCAAACTGCAAAAAAATGTTACAGTCACCACTCACCAACCAAGAAATAGCTACAGTTTCGAAGGGAAAAACACAGAAAAGAACCTAGTAAAACTCAGAGCTGATAACTGGCCCTGAACAGCTTCATTAGCTTGCTGGCTAGCTGAATACAGTAGACCTCCAAACCAATCTCCTGGACTTCCATCAGCCAAAGTGTAAAGTGAAGCAACTCCTTCCTGCTTTGAAAGGGAAATAATTCAAGTTCCTTAGACTATCTGCATATATAACTTTAAAATGCATACCGAAAAACAAACAGTATACTTCCTCTAAATACCTGATCGAGTCCGATTGGCATAACTAAAAATGACCAATTTAATCAAACGAAAAATGAAGTTTCAAGACACTACATCGAAGGAAATTGAACTTATTGATAAAAAAAGAAGGAAATTGAACTTTGCGAAGATAACAAATGGACAAAAACATAAGCTCACCAAAATATTATCTTCAGTTAAAGCCTTTGCAGAGTCAATTGCAACCAAATTTGCCACTAAAAAAAATAAGAAACAGAAAGCTCAAAATACTATAAAACAAAAACCCATCACTCGTGAAGTAATTTACAACTTAGTTAGCTATTAGAACAATCATAATTTAAGATTTAAGAGCATTAATTATTCTAATGGAAGAAGACAGTGGTTACCTGCTATGGTATTTACAAGAGCAGTTAATTTCAAAGATTCAAAACCATTGCAAAGATCCTCACTTCCTGTTGGTTTATTAATTGCCATAGTATATTTACCTGAAAAACCAAATAAAAAAAATAAGTTTTAGAGCTTAAAATTCGATAATTTCAACAAATTAAACTACTAATTGTTTTGAACTCACCATAGCTGGCTCTTGGGTGGTTTTTACGGCTTGAGACTTTGGAGAAATTAGAGAAGGAAGAGCTGATGGTGTGATTTAGAACTAAAGTCATCTTCAGAACAGACTCTGTTTGGCGGCGGAGAAAATTTGGTGGTGATTTTGAATTTGCGGAGGCCTTTTTTTTTCTCGGGAACCAAACAGAGGGAGGGAGATATTTATGACTTGTTACGATGATGTTTCGTGTTTTAAACGGTTCTTCGAGCTCTAAAATTATTTTGACATAAACTTCAACTGATTGATGTTAAGTTTAACGGTTTAATTGGATTGATGATATTACAGATCAAGTAAAAAAAATAGATAATATATTAATGAAGTTCGACTTTTTTATTAAAAAAAAATCACTTTTATCCTCTATTTTTTCACCCAAGCAAAATTGTGTCATAATTTAATTGATTGTTAACTGGATTCGATTTTAACTTTTTTTCGCAAAGAATTATTTGCAAATTATACCATTTAATTTCAACGTGTTCTTGATAGATACAATTTTGTTAAAAAGTTTTGTTTTTTATATGAAGATTAATCTTTTGTAAGAATTTTTAAACTTTCGTTTTTGATAAGTCGCGGCATTTCTTTTTTTAGCAAATCCTAATCCCCAATGTTTCGATTTCTGTTTTTTTTCAACAAAATCGGATACGTTTTCTGTCCTTCATTTTGTTCTCTGTTCCTTTTTTTTTAATTTTCACCTCAAAAATATTTTTTTGGTTGTTTCGACATTCTTTTGGCTTTCTCAATGCGCGTTTAGCAAGGAAATCAATGTTGAATTTATAAAACAATCGCTTCTTTCTCCGTTGATTTTAAGGTGTTTTCCCCCTTCCAGAAGTTATGTTATCGTTTGCGAGAACATCGTTGGAGGAAATGTTGGAATCTCTCCGGCAACGGGACGGCGGAGAAACGCCCCAAGGCGTACCCCCGGCATTACCTTCCCAATCGCAGTCGAAGACGAGGGTTATCTCGGGACGCTGGACTGCTCAGCCGACCTTCAATGGCGATGGCGAAGACGATGGCGTCGAAGATAGAGTGAAAAAGAACACATTTTGGGGCAACAAAAGGAGGAAAGATGTGAATTCGGAGGAGGAAACGAGGGTTTTGGAGGAGAGCGATAATATTGGGTATTTTATTGAGAAAGTAAGTATTAAATGGAAATTAGTATTTATTTATTTTTTGTTTTTATTTTTCTAATGCTTTAAGTATGCTTAGAAAGAGGTTTTAGAAGCTCAATATTGATGAATCCATGTTTTAATACTCTATAGGAAGTAATTAGTAAGCATAGGGGAATTATGGAGTTCTAAGAAATTAGAACACGTGGAGTTCTTCCTTGCTTTTTAAAAGTGTTTTTTTTTAATTCGAACACTTTTGACACCATAAACAATAAAGAACAATGTGATTTCAGGATGAAAAAAGTACTTTCAATCCAATAGTAAAATCTGAAAAATGGGCTTTTGGATATCAAATTATCAAAAACTCTTATTTATTATTTTCCAACTAATTATACTTTCCAATATATGTCTAAATTTTTCTGTCAAGTTTTGAATGACTTTCTAGTCAGATCTATCCTACATTTTGGACATGAAGTCTCATTTGAAGCTTTAGACAAAGGTGCTAACTTCCCACAGCACTTTTGTAGAGTAATGTCCAACACTTAAATCAATATGACCACATTTTTTCACGACACTTTTTTAAAATACTTTCTCTAAAAGCATTTATCAACTCTACAACAATGAAGAACTAATCAAACTTTTTTTTAGTGTGTTAAGGAAGAGGTCTCTTTAGCTCTTACTTTATGTTAGGTTTGATATATTATGATATATCCATGAAAAATTGTGTTTTCTTTTCATTTTGTGGTTGATACCAAGTGAATTAGTGTGTTTCTTTTCTTTATATATACATATATATATATATATATATATATTGCTTAGGGGTGTTTCTGATGATATTGCTTAGGGGTGTTTCTGATGATATTGGTTTAGGATTGAGTGTCATAATAAATCTATTTATTGCATGAAAAAAAAATATTTATTGAGAAAGGATTTGGTTTCAGAAACTTCACGTTTGGTGCCGGCAACCTCGTGGGGTGTGGGTATCTGGAACTATAGAGTCTACATCAGGGGAAGAATCAGTTGTCTCCCTTGCCAATGGAAATGTATGTTTCGTGATTTCTGAAATTGTTCATTAGTCTCGATAGTTCTTTTTAGTCAGTTGGTGTATATGATTTATACTATATCATTTGTTATAGCTTGTAGAAGTCTCTACCAGCCACCTCTTTCCTGCAAACCCAGAAATTCTGGATGGTGTGGATGATCTCATGCATCTTAGTTATTTGAATGAACCCTCAGTTCTTCACAATCTTAAGTACAGATATTCTCATAATATGATATATGTAAGCGGGATATAAACCTTGCTCGTGTACTTATTAATGAAGATATCTCTACTGCCACGCTTCATTTATACATTTTTCTCTATGTAGAGTAAAGCAGGTGCAATTTTGATTGCAGTCAACCCATTTAAAGATGTCGAAATTAACGGGAAGGATTTTGTCACGGCTTATAAACAGAAAGCTACCGACAGCCCTCATGTTTTTGCATTAGCAGACACTGCTTATAATGAGATGATGAATGGTGAATGAAACCATGCTCTCTCTCTCTATATATAAACAAGTGATAAATTGCTCATGGTGTTGCAACAACTTGTTTCTGATGTTCTCTTTATGTTTATAATTAAAATTTTGCAGATGGAGTAAATCAGTCTCTGATCATAAGGTTAGTTGGATGTTCAATATTTTTTTTTATATATGATAATGTAATATTACTGTTTGCCATTAAGCATAGTTTTTGTTTTATGAACTGTAGAATTACATAATATAAATTTATCCTGCAGTGGGGAATGTGGAGCTGGGAAAACTGAGACTGCAAAATTTGCTATGCAGTACCTAGCTTCCGTTGGAGGTGGCAATGTTGAGATAGAGTGTCGACTCCTCCAAGCAAGTTGTATACTTGAAGCATTTGGGAATGCAAAGACATCTAGGAATGACAACGCTAGCAGATTTGTGAGTTCTTTCCCTTATTTATTTTAAAATTGTTGTCTGCTGAAGGTAGATATATATATAGATTATGTCTCATGGTTGAAAGAATCTTTGCTGACCTTAGTGAAGGAGTTTCTACTTTGGTTTATGTATTTCATATCTGCCAAAGCTCAGAAAGTATGTCTCGTTGATTACTCTGTTATATGCTAAAATGATGCAGGGGAAACTTATGGAGATTCATTTTACTGAATTGGGGGAGATATCTGGTGCGAACATTCAAACTTGTAAGCATGCTGAAGAGGAAAAGATTGCTATTATTACTTGATGCATTGTAGTAATAAATAATATTTTAGATAAATCCTGGTGACTGACTGAATTTTTTTGTTAATGTTGATTCTCCAACAATACTTCTGGATAGTTCTTCTGGAAAAGGTGACTTCCTGACTCCATTGTACCTCATATTGAATGTTACCACTGTTATCATGTATAATACCTGATGTGGATGTTTTCTGATGTTACCCTTGAGCAGTCTAGAGTAGTTCAGCTGGCCCCTCATGAAAGGTCTTACCATATCTTTTATCAGCTTTGTTCCGGTGCTTCACAAACTCTAAGGGGTACTATTTCATTTAACAACATTTAATCAGAATAGGTTGTGAGTGTCTAGAACATTGGCTCTTCCCTATATCATCTACATGGAACTACGCCAAGTTATTCTTGCCATGTGGCCTTTCTTTTCATTAGATTGAACCAATTAAATGCTATAGGTGCTATATCTATTTTAAAATGCCAGAACCCCATAACACCTCCTTTAAACTAGACATGAATACATCATAACTTCAACAACTTTGCAACTTATAAACTTGAATCTGTGTAATTTACTTGTGATCTTTTGAACCGTGTGCTTGCAGAGAGACTGCATCTTAAAAATGCTGATGGGTACAACTACCTGGCCCAGAGTGACTGCTTGGTGATTAATGACGTTGATGATGCTCACGAATTCCATAAGCTTATGGTATCTCAGAAGACTAGATTTTAATGTTACTATAGTGCTGGCATTCCTGTTCCATACAATTTCTATCCCATTGGCTTTTAAGCCATAGTTTCTCTCCATTTCTGTAGGAAGCCTTGGACATTTTTCAATTTTCCAAAGAAGAGAAAGACCAGGTGTTTGAAATGCTTGGTGCAGTGTTATGGCTGGGAAATATAACATTTCAAGTAATTGACAATAAAAATCATGTGGAGGCATCAAATGATGAAGGTAATAATATGGGTTTTTTTTTTTTTTACTTTGCATAATGGTATGTTCTTTCTTTGTTGTAGCATTTTTCAAGGAACTGAAAGCCTTTTACGGTTTTATGATGGTGATTTCTCATTGGCAAGGTGGTGGTACATAAAATGAAGAATAAAATTGCAGGGTTTAATGCACATGCCAATTTGTTCTATTGCTTACAGTAGAGTCAAGAAGCTCTAACTTTAGATACTGGACTCGTTTATTAATTTTAACATTGAATGAAGATATGCAGATTCATTTTCTCCTAAGCATTTCCTGCTAACCTGTGAAATGAGAACGGTCCAACTTTTATCAAAGTTTTATAGGCTTGCTACTTTGGATGACTTTTAAGTGTCCTATTTTTTATTAAGAATCCTTCATGTATTTTCACTACTGTTATGTTGTAATTACTAATTACTACCAAGTAACATATCTCTGACCATTAAGAATTCTGTTCTGAACTCATCATATACGATACAATACAATTTACAAATGTGCATGTTCTATAAAGACCTTATAATATGTTATCTTCATCATCATTAGTTTTTTGCATTCTAATATTACTTTTTTGTTGAATCTGTTAAAGCCAAATCTTTAACTGGCTTTTGTGTTGCATATAAGAGCATGCTTGTTAATATATTGTGTTTATCTGTGTTGAATACTCGGATATTTATGTGAGGTGCTATTTTTTATTCCTCGTTGCAGCTTTAATTGGTGCTGCCAGGCTTCTGGGTTGTGGATTGGATGAACTGAAGCAAGCTTTATCTACCCATAGAATCCAACCTGACAAGGATAGTATTGTTAATAAACTTACATTGAAGCAGGTTTGTCCTGTATTTGGTTAACAAAGTTATTCTTCCTCAATCCTTTATATTTTCTGTGATGCACTCATTGACAATATTATAATTCATTAATTAAATTGTATTTTAGGCCACTGATGCAAGAGATTCTTTGGCGAAATGCGTCTATGCTTGCTTGTTTGACTGCCTTGTGGTACAAATAAACAAGTTACTTAAAGCTAGCAAACAACATGATGGCAGGTCTATAAGCATCATTGATATTTATGGGTTTGAGTCATTTAAGGCAAGTACATTTTAGTTAGCTGTTTAGAGTATATCTTTGTCAAGTTTTTCCAACTGATGACTTTTCCTCTTGTCATGTTCAGAAGAATAGCTTTGAGCAGCTTTGTATAAACTATGCAAATGAGAGGTTGCAACAATACTTTAACCGGCACCTACTTAAGCTTGAGCAAGAGGTTAGCAACATAAATCTTTTGCTTGTACAATACTAGATTCCTGTACTGTTCTGTAGAAGAACAAGACCTCTATCCTCTTAAGCTAGGATTCCATTACCCTGCCCTCATTTAGTGGGCATACGGATTAATTTTCAGAAGCCAAAATTCTATATATTCTTGTTCTCGGCTGTATTTTTTTTAATCTCTGGATTCGGTTTTTGTAGGTTGTTAACAGTGTAAATAGAAGAGTTTTAGTGTAATGGTACTAAGTCAGTAGTTTAGATTAAGTCTAACTCTTAGTCTTATCTTACTTAGAGATAATGTAGTTTAGATTAAGTCTAACTCTTAGTCTTATCTTACTTAGAGATAATGTTTTTAAAGTAGTCCTACTTAGATCAAATTACTCATAGTCTTTTTAAAGACTGTTTTCTGTAATGTGTAATTTTCTTTTTTAAGTGAAAATACACAGAGAATAAAAACTGTTCTTTCTCTGTACAAACCTATCTTTCTTCATGGTATCAGATTAGGTTTCTTGTCGATCCTAAACAATAAACCTAGCTTACATGGCTGGCATCGAGAGTTCTGAAGTTAATTCTGAAGCTGGTCCATCCAAAATCAGCATCCAGAAATTTTTTGGTCAGATGACAGCAACAAGCAATATAGCCCTGCATTCTAATGCAGGTAATCTTTCCTTTGTGAGCTTGGTGAATCGTGGTAATAACTCCACTTGGATTGTCGATTCTGGGGCTTCTGACCATATGACAGGGGACGTTTCTTTGTTTACAAGTCTTCAGAAACTGAGTTCTCTTTCCTACATCAAAACTGCTGATGGTTCCTTCTCTGAAATTGCAGGAAGTGGTTCAGTTAAACTCAATCAGAATATTACTCTAAATTCTGTGTTATATGTACCAAAGTTGGCTTGCAATCTCATATCTGTCAGCAAACTTTCGAAAGATCTTAACTGTACAACTAAGTTTGCTTTCAATGTTTGTGAATTTCAGGCGATGGATTCGGGGAAGGTGATTGGCAACGCTAGGTTGTATGGAGGACTCTACATTCTTCAAGGAGGAACTCCTATTCAGGGACAAGCAAATAAAAGCCTCTCTTTTCAGACTTCTACCTTAGGACAGAGTATTTTCGATTACTCAAATGATATTTTGTTATGGCACTTTAGGTTAGGTCATCCCAATTTTATTTATCTTGCCAAGTTATTCCCTCGATTATTCAGCAATAAAGATCCAAAGTCTTTTTCCTGTGATATTTGTCAGATTGCCAAACAAGCTAAATCAACATACCCTACATCCACTTATAAATCTTCTCATCCTTTCTCACTTATACACAGTGATATTTGGGGCCCTTCGAGAGTAAAAAATGTCAATGGAGCTAGATGGTTTATAACCTTTATTGATGACCACTCTAGGATTACATGGACCTTCCTAATGAAAGAAAAATCTGAGGTTGAGGGGATTTTTAAAAAGTTTTCTGCTATGATTGAAACTCAATTCCACACTAAAATCCAAATGTTTCATAGTGACAATGGGAGTGAGTTTTTTACTAAAACCTTGGGATCTTTTTTCCAAACCAAAGGCATTGTTCACCTTACCTCTTGTGTTGAAACACCCCAGCAAAATGGGATTGCCGAAAGAAAAAACAGACATCTTTTAGAGGTTGCTAGATCCTTACTTTTTTCTACCAATGTTCCTAAATACCTTTGGGGAGAAGCTGTTCTCACTGCTACCCATCTTATCAATAGGATGCCTAGTAAACCCTTAAGTTTTCGAGTTCCTAGAGATGTTTTTCTTCAATTTTTTCCTCATTTTAAACCCATATCCTGCAATTTACCTTTGAGAGTGTTTGGGTGTACAGTTTTTGTGTATAATCATCATCCATCCACAGGTAAGTTAGATCCGAGGTCCATAAAATGTGTATTTTTGGGTTATTCCTCTACTCAGAAGGGCTACAAGTGTTACTCACCCATTACTAAAAAGACCTATACCTCCATGAATGTTTCTTTTTTTGAAAATAGACCTTATTTTACCACCTCTGAAATTCAGGGGGAGAGTCTATTTGAATTTCAGCCTACACCTATACAGCCTTTACAGTTCCAAACACCACCTTCACAGCCTACTACTGTGCAAAATCAGCAAAATCAGACTCAAAATTATCCTTCACAGCCTACTACTGTGCAAAATCAGCAAAATCAGACTCAAAATTATCCTTCACAGCCCACTGTTGTGCAAACTCAGGAAAATCAGATTCAAAATTCATCTTCACAGCCTACTGCTGTGCAGAATCTTGTCTCACCTCTTTCCTCTCCTAAAACACATACCCATACCACTCCAACACCTTTACCTTCTCCTAATTTGAGGCTCCCTAAAACCCCTCAAGGAACTCAAAATAATGGGCATGAAAGAGGAGAAATCAGTGTCTACAAGAGGAGAAAAAGGCCAATATTGCAGTCTGCCATACAGCCTGGTTTTTGCCAAGAACTTGACTTTAATCCTGTTGCCTTTGAAAATCTGGAAGGTAATGAGTTACCTGGTAAGGAAGTGGTTAATGATACTGTTCTTATTCCTTCTATTGATAATATTGACCTTCCTATTGCTCAGAGGAAAGGTGTAAGGAAGTGCACTAATCATCCTATACAAAGATTTATTGCTTATGGAAAATTACAGCCTTCTTTTCGAGCTTTTACAACAAAAATTGACAGCATCCAGATTCCACAAACTGTTGAGGAAGCCTTGGGGGATCCTAAATGGAGAAAGGCTGTAGAAGATGAGATAGAGGCTCTCAAAAGCAATGGGACCTGGACATTGACTGAGTTACCACAAGGAAAGAAGACTGTTGGCTGCAAGTGGGTATTTACTGTGAAGTATAATTCTGATGGGAGTGTGGAGAGATTCAAGGCGAGGTTAGTGGCAAAAGGATTTACACAGTCTTTTGGGATTGATTATCAAGAGACTTTTGCCCCTGTTGCAAAATTAAATACAGTAAGAGTTCTATTATCCTTAGCTGTAAATGAAAACTGGAAACTTCACCAGTTAGATATTAAAAATGCATTCCTTAATGGCAACCTAGAGGAAGATGTCTACATGCAAATACCTCCAGGGATGGAAGAGAAGGGCAGTGAGCAGAAAGTTTGCAAGCTAAGGAAATCATTATACGGCCTAAAACAGTCTCCAAGGGCTTGGTTCGAGAGGTTCACCAAAGTTGTTATAAAGAATGGTTATAAACAATGTCAGACAGATCACACATTGTTTGTAAAAATGGGACCGAATGGAAAAAGGGCCATCTTAATTGTCTATGTCGATGACATTATCATCACTGGAAATGATGTTGTCGAAATAGATAATTTGAAGAAAATATTATCCAAGGAGTTTGAAACTAAAGACCTTGGAAATCTCAGATATTTTCTTGGAATGGAAGTTGCAAGATCTCGAGCTGGGATTGTCATTAATCAAAGAAAGTACATCCTTGATCTACTTTCAGAAACAGGAATGATGGGATGCAAGCCCATAGAAACTCCTATGGACAGCAACTTCAAACCAAGAAGGGAGGAAATGGGTGTTCCTGTGAATAAGGAGCAATACCAAAGACTTGTAGGTAAGCTAATTTACTTGTCTTTGACTAGACCTGACATTGCTTTTTCTGTTGGAATTGTAAGCCAACATATGAATGATCCGAGGGAAGAGCATCTTGATGCAGTCCATAGGATACTAAGGTATCTTAAAATTACCCCCGGACATGGCCTAATTTTCAAGAAGAGTGATGACAGAACTATAAAGATTTTTACTGATTCTAGTTGGGCTGGAGAACTAACAGACAGAAGATCAGTAAGTGGTTATTGCTCTTTTGTTTGGGGTAATCTTGTGACATGGAGGAGCAAGAAACAATCAGTGGTAGCAAGAAGTAGTGCTGAAGCCGAATATAGAGCTTTAGCTCTCGGAATTTGTGAAGGAATTTGGCTAAAAAGACTACTTTCAGAATTAAATTTTGAGTGTAGCCAGAAAATTGAGCTACAAAGTGATAGTCAATCTGCCATGAGCATTGCTAAAAACCCAGTTCATCATGACCGAACTAAGCATATTGAGATAGACAGACACTTTATCTCAGAAAAGGTGAATAATGGAGAAGTTCAACTCAATTTTGTACCTACCAAAGACCAACTAGCTGATGTTCTCACCAAGGCCCTTCCAAGAAGCACCTTCGACGAGTTTACATCCAAGCTGGGACTCTACAACGTATACTCACCAGCTTGAGGGGGAGTGTAGGTTGTTAACAGTGTAAATAGAAGAGTTTTAGTGTAATGGTACTAAGTCAGTAGTTTAGATTAAGTCTAACTCTTAGTCTTATCTTACTTAGAGATAATGTAGTTTAGATTAAGTCTAACTCTTAGTCTTATCTTACTTAGAGATAATGTTTTTAAAGTAGTCCTACTTAGATCAAATTACTCATAGTCTTTTTAAAGACTGTTTTCTGTAATGTGTAATTTTCTTTTTTAAGTGAAAATACACAGAGAATAAAAACTGTTCTTTCTCTGTACAAACCTATCTTTCTTCAGTTTTCTTTCTATCTCAGTAATTGTTTTTTACTTACTTCCTGTTGTTAAAGGTCTTTTCTTTTTCAAATTTCAGGAGTACGAGTTGGATGGGATTGATGGGGTTAAAGTTGATTTTGTAGACAACCAAGAATGCTTGGACTTATTTGAGAAGGTAATTTGAAGGTTGAATAGTTTTTATTTGTCATCATTGTTCATTTGGAATTCTTTGGATTATGTGGCATGTGGATCTTGCATAT
The DNA here is from genome assembly GCA_958450335.1 of Hibiscus tridactylites. Taxonomy (NCBI): domain Eukaryota; kingdom Viridiplantae; phylum Streptophyta; class Magnoliopsida; order Malvales; family Malvaceae; genus Hibiscus; species Hibiscus tridactylites. The sequence goes on from OY288290.1 coordinate 61,574,071, forward strand.
ATAATTGTCTTTCTACTTGGAAATTGAGCTTGGTCTTGCCAAATTATGTTTTTATTTTGAGATCTAATGCTGGCTGAAGCTTTTATTTCCTTGCCATACCTTGATGCGGTGAAAGCAAAATGTTTGTGGGCAATCCGTCAGTTTTCTCTTTGCTAGTCATTTTGCAGAAACCATTTGGGCTACTTTCCTTACTGGATGAGGAATTGAATTCCCCTGATGCAAATGATTCTACCCTTGCTAATAAGTTGAAGCAGCACCTGAGTGATAATTCTTGCTTCAAAGGAGATAAAGGCAGAGCCTTTGGTGTTCGACATTTTGTGGGAGAGGTTAGTTACTTTCTTTTTTGAACGGTCAGAAATCTTTATAAATTTTTCCTTCAACTCAATATCAAAGGCAAATGATCAAGAAAGTACAAAATATCCTATATTTAATACAGATTATTTTATATTATGTTCCTAGTTATCTTCTATTAACAAAAATATTTATTTAAAAAAGAAAAGAAAAAGAGAACTGGTAATTGAACAAAAGTAGTTCTGACATAATTGGGTAGATGCCAGCCATCCGTAACAGCTTTAATACAATGTTTCTGTTTCTCCTGGATCTATTATTTATAAGTTGATTTAAATTTTTCTTGCCGCAATCAAACTACAAACTAGATTTAATAGAAACCCTTGAAATGTTATTAATTGCATTTTGGTTTAGCAATGACTGAAATTGCAAACTTCTTCGCAGTCTTTTGTTCAATAACAGCTTTAGATGCATGTATATCTATTTTAACCATGTAGCTTTAGAACAATTATTTGAATCAAGTAAGGGAGCTTGCTTTTTTGTCTCTTAAAATTTAATTAATTTGATATTTTAGTAGCTTACTCAAGTCAAACCATAAGATGCAACTAAGAAAGTCCAATTTTTGGCAAGGTTGAATTTGTTTGGGAAGATGCATACTGCTTGGTACTGCGCAAGGCATACAATGAATTATTGATTTTCAGAGTTCTGCCAGGTACTCTATGATACAAATGACTTTCTGAAGAAGAACCACGATACACTGAACACCGAGTTAGTCGAACTTCTATCATCATGTGAAGGCCAATACCCACAAACATTTGCCATTAAAATGCTTAATCAATCTCTGAACCCAGATGCTCCAAAGCAAGGTGTCGGTACACAGTTGAAGGTAAGTTTACTAACTTAATAGTTGTGATCCAAGTTCATCCAATTGTTGTAATGTAATTCAAAGTAATCAATTAAACTGCAAATCTTATTGCATGGTATACATTCTTTATTGGAGAAGCTTTCGTACATTAGTCTTCAGTATAAAGCATAAAAGATTTGCCAGCCCCATGAATGAAGTTATAATTGATAATATGAGTTCTTTGGTTCTTGCATGTTTTGTTGTACATCATTGATGTGCGAGTTTTCCATTGAAATCCCTATACAGTATTAGGAATTTACTGCACAAAGAGATGTACCTGGATACTAAAAGCATGCTTTGTAACTGTTGATTTTTTTTTCTTCCATACATGCAGCATCAACTCTTCAAACTAATGCACCAGTTGGAGAATACAAACCCTCACTTTATTTTCTGCATAAAACCAAACCGCAAGCAGCTCTCTAGCTTGTATGATGAGGATCTTGTCTTGCAGCAGCTTGGATGTTGTGGGGTTTTTGAAATTGTTAGAATCTCCAGATATGGATATCCTGCTCGAATGACACATCAGAAATTTGCAGAAAGGTAAAGGCGAAAGCCTCCTTTAGTAATGGCTTTTTTTAAATTTTTTATAATTCCCTCTACCTAGTTCCCCATGATTCTTCCCGTAATCTGTGTTTAGGTACGGTTCGCTGCTGTTGGAGACTAATGTATCTCAGGATCCTTTAAGTATTTCAGTTGCTGTTCTAAAACAATTTAATGTCCTCCCTGAAATGTATCAAATTGGCTACACCAAACTGTATCTTCGCATTGGGCAGGTAAGTTTTATATATATATATATATATATATATATATATATATATATATATATATATTTCTTTTGATGCTTAGCTGTAGTTTTCAACCTTGATGTCTCTTTATCCAAAGACTTCCTGGACCTAAGTGACACTAGATAATTGCAAGAGTCAACCAAATTAACTTTTGGTTTATTCATATCGAGAGCTTGTACCTAGACTTCTTATGAGCCACAGACCAGAACCCCGTTCTAGCCTAACTCGCTAGCTTTTCTACTCCACTTGAGGTTGGAGATATGAATTTCTCTTACCATGGCTAAAAACCATGTTAGCCAAATTTGTCTTTGTAAAAATCACCGAGAATCCCTTTTCAAGTGGAATCCAAGTAACCTGGTATATATATATATATATTGCTATTTCATTTTGTTTATGGTTTTATCTTATATAATAGTTTCGTTGACTTTGTTATGTCTGGCTGGGTTGCAGATAGGTGCATTGGAGGATATGCGAAAACATGCATTGTCAACAGGAGTTACAAAAACCATTGCGCCAATAGGTGTTACAAAAACCATTGCTCCAATAGGTGTTACAATTTACAAAAACCATTGCTTGTTTTACAAATTTCTTGTTGTCTTATATGGTCAGAAGTTAACATTGTTTCAAACATTTAGTTTATCTTTCTGTATGACATTTTAGATTTGGTCTTTAAACATCTTCATCTTCGAAGCACCCTTTTATACTATAGAGGCTTGAAAGTGTAGATTTACTTGTGTTTGTACCATAAGTTTTATTCCCTTTTCAGATCACGGGCACCTATATTTTTCGCAATTTACATTTCTTTTTGTGATTGACTGGATGTTTCCTTTGCAATGCAGATGTTGAAATCCAAGGGAAGTACACTAATGAGAAGACAAGTAGCTACTCAGCCTCGACTAATGAGGAGGCAAGTAGCTACTCACCATATGGTTCCCAATTACTTGATGAGCTGCTGGCAGCAATCGTAGATTTACAATCTGGTAAGTTCTTTATGTGCTAGCTAAATTTGTGGGTTCTGTCGTCTGTACTTTTTTTGCTTATCATTATCATCGCCTTCCTCTGTTGCAGTAATTCGTGGATGTTTGGTCCGGAAACATCTTCGTAACTTGCGTGCTTTAGTAAAGTCGAGATCTACACGAATGATGTCTAGAAAAAATTCCCAAGTAATGGTATCTTTTTCTCTTAACACGATAACATTACTTCGATAAAAAAAACATGGTAACATTACCAAGTCTCTGTTTTCTAAAGATATTTTCTTTTTTGCCACGTCTATTTTCTCTTAGTTGCATACCTCCAAGCATGTTTTACTTCAATTTGTTTATGGTTTCTGTTGAGAAACTCCAAAGGACATAAAATATTATCTTTTTTGGGCTGATCAGGACATACCAAATGAGCAGCCTTCAGCAATGGAAGAGCTTCAAAGAAGGGATCTCGACGTGGAAGCGACTTTGGGGCAAAATGAACAGGAAAATGCCACATTATGGGAACAATTACAACCGTATGAGGCAAAGATGCAAGGAGAACAGGAAATTGCTGCATTGCGGGAACAATTACAACAGTATGAGGCAAAGATGCAAAAAGAACAGGAATATGCCACATTACGGGACCAATTACAACAGGAAAATGCCACATTACGTGAACAATTACAAAAGTATGAGGCAAAAATGCAAGAAGAACAGGAAATTGCATTGCGGGAACAATTACAACAGTTAGAGGCAAACATGCAAAAAGAACAGGAAAATGCCACGATACGGGAACAGTTACAACAGGAAAATGCCACATTACAGGAACAATTACAACAGTACGAGGCAAAGATGCAAAAAGAACAGGAAAATGCCAAATTACGGGAACAATTACAACAGGAAAATGCCACATTACGGGAACAATTACAACAGTATGAGGCAAACATGCAAGAAGAACAGGAAATTGCCGCATTGCGGGAACAATTACAACAGTATGAAGAAAAGAGGCAAAAAGAACAGGAAAATGCCACAGTACGGGAACAATTACAACAGTATGAGGCAAAGATGAAAAAAATGGAGGAGACGTTGCAGAAGCAAACTGCATCCCTGCAAGTGAGTTTTTGAGCTTGTAGATAAATCTAACTAATATTAACCTGTTTTAATTCATATGGTTGTTTCTCACCTCAACACAAAAGGTCATAAGAACGTCGAAGTAATTACAAAAGTAATGCAATCCTGATGATTGCAGCTAATCACGTAAACGTGACTATTTCGTTAAATAATTGGTAAATGTAAATCTGACGGGGAGCTCACAGCATATATATGCCGTTTTGAGAATTTCATGTTTAATGTAAATATACACACATGTATGTATATGGTGATAATTACATGTATTGAATGACTTAGATGCTTGTTGATTTCAATTGCATTTTTTGCAGGCAAGTCTTGCTGCAGCCAAAAAGAGTGGTGACAGCTCTGATGGTCAGCTAGGAAGAGGCGATGTCGATTCCAAAGTTAATGTGTCCATGCAACCTCGATCTCCTGGTGGAGATAAACCTGATGTCGGGGACAGCGAAAATGGTGTGAGCAATATGGTAAAGGAATTTGAGCAGCAGAAGCAAACCTTTGAAGTTGATATGAACCAAACAGAATCTAATGCGAATTCTTACGAAGAACTACGGAAATTAAAGCACCGGTTCAGGGCATGGAAGAAAGATTTCAAGCTGAGATTGAGGGAACTGAAGGCAAAACTCCAAAAGCAAGGACATAAAGAATCAGACAAAACACGAAAAAAGTGGTGGCCGAAGCGAGGTAAAGTGTTACAGATACAGACATGCACTAAACCACCACCATCATAGACGGGTCCAAGCATGCCAGGCTTCCATTATCAGGTACAGTTTTCGTAATATTTTATGGCAGAAAATATAAACGTTTCTATAATCCCTAGGCATACATATATATCTACCGATTTGCTGGTGGAAGGAATGATAATGTGCATAGACAGATAGGAATTTGTTGAGTTGAGACCGGCTTCTTCTTCGGATAGGTTCGGTTTAGGTTTGTGTATATTCTTCTGTTGTAGAGTGATGTAAGATCCGACTTTGTAGTTCCTTGTATACAGATGAAATGAAATATGTCCATTCCTTTCCCTGGAATTTCAATTTTACCTTGCACTTGGCATACAAATCTGAATTATCAGCAGGCATGAACATGTGTTCAATATCTATGGTGTGTTTATTTTATAAATTATGAATGTATACCTTTCTTTTATCAAGACATAAATATATGAATTAATAAATTGTGTGAGTTTGAAAATCTTATATCTCCTTATGTCAAATTCTTTAGATAAAAATTGTTTTAAATTATATATGTGTGTGCGCGCGCGCGTGCGAAAAATTATCTAAAACATGTTTAATTATTAAAAATTTATTTCTTTTTTAATATTTTTATCATAATTTAAGCTAGTGTAATTACATCTTATAATATTAAAGAATTAAAAATCATTTAAAAAATATATATTTTAGCTTACAATATTATATCTAAAATAATTATTTATTCTCAAAATTATATTTTTTTACAGTAACATTAAACATTTAAATCTTAAATTAAAATTTTCATAAGTATTGTCAATGCACTTTTTAATAGTAATGCTAATTTATCTCTTAATTACAATGATAATTTTTTTTTTCATATTTAGGATTAGTTTATCATTAGGGATGGGCACGGGTCGGGTCGGGCCGGGTTTTTGGCCCACCCGAACCTGACTCGAAAATATTAACCCTAAACCCGACCCCGACCCGATCATATCTTTTAAAAAACCCGACCCGACCCGACCCGAAAATAAATGCCTTAAACTCGACCTGACCCGACCTATATAAAAAATCAAATTTAGGGACTAAATTGTAAAAAAATAATTTTAAGAGACTTAATTGTAAAAAATAATAAATTTAAGGACTATATTGTAAATAAAAAATCAATTTTAAGGACCTAATTATAAAAAAATATATAAAAAGGGGTATTATTACAAATATCCCTAAAAATTTTAGGGGAAAATTACACTATTAGTCCCGGGTCGGGTCAGATTTTTTCACCCTAAAACCCGAACCCAACCCGACCTCACCCTACACAAAAACCCGACCCGACCCCGATTTTTTCATAAAAATACCCGACCCGATCGGACCGGGTCCGGGTTCCGTGCCCATCCCTATTTATCATTGACTTTGAGATGAAAAAATTGTTGCAAGAAAGTTGTTTCTAAAAAGTTTGTTTTAAGATTTAAGTGATTAACATTGTTGTTGAAATGTGCTTTTGAGAAGATAAATTATTTATTCTCTTTAATATTATAATATATGAAATATCAACTTAAATTATGATAAAGATATAAAAAATATTTTTTTTGTTAAAAATAAAGTTGTAATAACTACATGTTTTATGAATAAAATTCAAAATAATTTTTATAAAAAATTGACATAATAAAGATATAAAATTTTCAAATATATTTTACTAAAAAACTATAAATTTATAAGTTCTAAAACAAACACACCATATCACTTTTAAATTTCAAAAAGTGGAAATCTCATTTTTTAATTAAAATTTTAAAATTTGCTTTCATTAAAAAGTGTATTCTTAAATCCAAAAATTATGGAGTAGAACTTAGCGATAGAGTTTAAAACGTTAAAATTTTGTCATTCATAATAAAAAAGTAACCATCACGTAATGTTAGCGAACTTCTCTCCAACACTTTTAAAATCTCACAACGGTCGAATTATTAGAGATGGCTGACGCGATGTCAACCAAAACATCATCATTAAATTAAACCTTAATTCCTCAAGATCAAATCAACACCGTCAAATGTTTTCAAAACCTCAATCCAACGGCCACAAATCAACCCTCAAGATCTTTCCTCAAATACTCATACGGTGATTCTAGAAAACGGCAACGTTTCTTCACTCTCTTTCCGTTCCTCTGCTATAACAGAGAAGAAGCCAAAGAGCCAAACGCCCAAACCCCTAAAAATGAAATGGAAAATTTAGAGCCTTTAAATCACCTTTGATTGATGAATGATGATTATTTGATTCCAAATCAAAAACCCTTTTTTTGAAAGGAGATTCAAGTACACAGGGGAAATAAAAGAAAATGGCTTTCAAGAATCAAAAAGATCACTGGGCATTTCTGGTAGCAGATTAACACCCTTCTATTTTTATTCTTGTTGGGTTTTCTTGGCTTTGATTAATGGGTTTGTTTTCTTTTGTGATTGGAAATGATTTATACTTTGTTTTCTTGATGCTATTTTCCTTTCCATTTCTGGGTTTTTATTTAATGTGTTCATGTATATGGTTTTTATTTTAGTTTTTAGGGTTTTTTTCCTTTTGGTTTAACTTAGTTACAATCTTGATGAATAAAGTTTTTGGGGTTTCTTTGGATTGGTGAAATGAGATACCTTTGATTAACGCAAAAGGGTATGTTTGTTTGCTGGGAAAATGTAGGGAACATGAAAACAAAAAGGTTAAATTTTGATTATTTTTCATGGTTTCTTGGTAATGACTGCTCCTGATTTTTGTTTACTGAAATATGTAGGAAGAAATTGAAGCGCCAATGTGGGTGGATCTTACTTCAGAAATAAAGCTCAATAGCCAAGACATGTGAGTTTTCAGCCAACTTGTTATGATTTTTCCAAGTAATTTGATGGATAAATACATGATTAACAATCTTAAAATCTGATTTGTTTAGTTTATTTGTTCATTGCAGTGATGAAGAATGGTTTCAAACAAGTCATTTGTAAGCACCTATTCATTACTCAATTTCTGTTTGATTGCTATGGAATTAGAGTTAATGGCATTAGGTTAGATTAAATTAAGTCAATGTGAGTTTTCAGGTTCCACCAATGCTCTTCTAGCCAGTTAAAATCGGCATTTTTGTGTTCCGATGAGAAAGGGGTAAGCTTAGAGTTGGACTTGGTAGGTGCATCGTCACCAAAGCTTCCACAGTCGGTTTCAAGATCAAGAGGCAAGGACTTCAAGAGCAAGATATGGAAGGGGAACTCTCATGATGTTCCATTGAATAAGATTGTACCGACGAAGATTTTGAAGGGGAAGTCTTCAGGGTATGGTGAGGGAATTAAAACTAAACTAAGCTTTATAAATTCTAAAGGGACATCTAGACCAAAAACAGGTTTGGTTTCTGAAATAACTGAGAATGCCAAACGAAAAAATGTCAAACCTGTGTCTATTCAAGGAGGTCCGAAAAGAAGTTCGAGTCCTGTGGCAGATAAGTCAGGAGAAACCAATACTAGAAGCACAGTTACCTCCGAGAGCATTCAACAACAGCGGCAGCAGAAGTTCTTTGAGGTATCAAGCCGAGGTTTCGGTCACACAAGTGAGCTTTTAGCCTCATTGAGGATGAATCTTAGGAAAAGTTGTATTACAAGACCAGCATCAAGGGTGGAGATTAATGCTGATAGGAGTCAAAGGATGGAATCAAGAGAGAGTAAATCTTCCTCCGGCAAGTCTAGCCTTAGGAAAAGTTGTATTACAAGACCAGCATCAAGGGTGGAGATTAGTGCTGATAGGAGTCAAAGGATGGAATCAAGAGAGAGTAAATCTTCCTCCGGAAAGTCTAGCGTGGGATCTTCATATTCTGGTTATGAAGCTAAGCAGTCAACCGTTTCATGGATAAAGAGGAAAGAACAAACCCCAGATAGCAGAAATGCATCACGAATGACTGAAGCTTCCAAAAACAAAGTGAAACCTTCTAATATGCACAATAAATCAAACCTTAGAGGTAAGGAAGGGAGCCGTAATTCTAGGACAGGCGGTTTAGTAACCAATACAAAGCAAACTTGGGAGGAAGCCATAAAATCAAAGGTATGAAGCACTTGGTACCTTCAGAAACTTGTGTGCTTGTACATGGACATTTGTCTGTATTGTGTTTTCATTGCAAAATACACATTTTCTTTATCTGATGTATAGTTCTTCTCAACTGGTTTATGCATGTCTAGAAGTTACTTTAAGATGAAAAATAAACCATATTCCAACATTGTATCATGTTGAAGAACTCATTGGTGTAACTTTTTTCAGGCTAGTTCTCAGGCTCATCGTTCCAAACTTTCATTGCTAAACAAAGTCAATGAACAAAAGTCACTTGCTGGTGCTACAAAAGCTAGAGAGAAGGTGGGAGTTGGCAATAAAGTGATAGGTGCTGGGAAAGAAAATAATACAGGTGAAATTCATCTGAGCCGGAAATGCAGTGGAAAAGGCAAGGCTATTGAAAGCATGGTTGCGGGTAGAAAAGGGACAAACCAGAGTACATCTGCGAAGGGTGGCAAAACTGAGACGGTTGCTCCCAAGGTAATTTATCTTGGTTTCAATATTATGGTTAAATGTTAAGATTTTTATCCTTTCTTTTAGATAGCTCATCTATGGTTTATGATTTTAGCCTTTGTAGCCATGGTAAACAAATGATTTCACATAAAAGAGGTCTTAAATGCTCGCCCGATATATTGAGTGGGGCCTCCACTCACTGTTGGATTATCAGTTTGACAAATTTAATTATCCTGAGGTTGCATATCTTAGAACTTAATTTACCCTTTGATTGTCCTCCTCCTACATTTTCTTTATAAATTCCATATACAAAAAAACTTTGTGCCATTGTCATCTCATCCACTATCTGATTTTATGTATATAATCTATGTTCCCAACAGGGAAGAGTTGGTAATCAAAGGGAAGGAAAGAATTCCACTAATTCGATTCCGAAGGTCCATTTTCGATGAGGGAACAGGTCTGTATATAATGTAGTCTCTTGCTTCTTGTAACCACAGGAGCATATACCCCCTTTGTGCCACATTTTGGTGGTAAATTTTGGTTCTCATGGCTTGTGTGAAAGTACATTTTCACTGGCCATATTTTTATCTTGTATGCAGCTCCTACGGAATTCAAGAATCCTTTCCGAATCTCTCTTTCACAATATATGGTTTTTCAAACAAGCTTTCAGTTCTCATTTCTGGAATTCGAACACAAATGAAAACATTTTAGTGGAGTTAGATGAATGCCAAATATGGAGATATGTTCGTTATTAGTATATTTAAGTTGTTTAGCCGGACATGGATACTTGATAAAAATCCGAACATAGAAGCAAGAACATGATTTGTTTTAGGTAAATTCCATCTGAATACTTGAAGTTTTGATCCTAAATACACCTCTAGGCTCTAGTTCACTACCCTTGGAATTGAACAACAAACCCAAATATTACTAGACTACAAAATCATGTTTCTCGGACTCGTTTTTCAGACAGGAATGTCGAACACGAGTACAAGGAAAGAAAAGTGTCAGAACAACATAGTATAAGATTAAAGTTGGTACAAGAAATGAAGAACTGTAACTGAATGCTAAGCTTTGATAGTCTCTAAATCAGCAAACCGGTTTGCCTCATCAGCTTCTGGAGCAGCAGAACCTCGGAAAAGCAAAACTTGCAAGGCTGCCAACAGAAAAAATAAATAGAACAGCCGGAACAGCGTGTCACAAATGAACCAAAATCGGTTCCCACAATGCATTGCCACCCCGGCCCGTATGTTCTGTCAACAACTACAAAAGTCTTCATTATCAAGATTATGGATTGCACCGGACCATGGAATGGAATTGTTTTTCAGCTTTGGAATAAAGTGGCTAATGCCTGGTTGGTCAACCAACGGCTGAGCTCTGGTTTTTGTTGTCTTATTTTTCTGGTATAATCATCGACGTTCGATTTATTTATCGATTATTCCGGATTAAGTACTATAAAGATCTATCTTCCTAATTCAGTTTACTTTATTAGTTTACTTTATTTGTAATATCAATATTTGAATCTCTAAACTTAAAAATCCAGTATGTCATCAGGATAAATCAACAAATTATAACCCACTTTTACCGTATAAGAAGAGAAAAAACACATGTTATTACGACAAACTGTGTATTTTTGCCACAAAACTATTCTTAATTAGCATCTTCTTTGCCACATTTCCCTCTCTACCATTCTTTCCGGTTACCACAAAACTGTTTTTTTTTTTTTTTAATCATTTAATCCTCGAGGGGCTAATAAAAAGAGACGACAACAATGGGGCGTGGTCTCTTTTCTTGTTTCGGCAAGGGTTCCTCTTCATCTTCATCCGGCACTGAAAACCATTGCAAAACCAATGTAACAGTAGATGAAGCACCGCCCCCCGAAGGGCCAATCATGGTGGAATTGTTTTCTTCCCAAGGCTGCGCCACGTCCCCGGCGGCTGAGCTGCTGTTGTCGAGGCTAGGGAGAGGTGATTTCCAGCTCGAAGCTCCGGTGATCGTGTTGGCTTATCACGTCGATTACTGGGATTATAACGGCTGGAAAGACCCTTACGGATCGAGCCTATGGACCGTCAGACAAAAGGCTTACATCGAATCCTTGAAACTCGACACCATATTTACACCTCAGGTTGTTGTTCAAGGTACGGCTCAGTGTGTGCCTGATGATGAAGATGTTTTGTTGTCCACCATAGTCAGTGCTCCCAGGTTTCCAGCTCCATCATTCCAGGTTTATTTTTGCTCTATTTTTCTCGTTTTCACATAGTACTAAATTGCGGTCGGGGTTGCAGCTGCAATTTAATGCTGTTTGATTCAAGGCACATTTCATCGTTATAACTTCGAACGGCTACATTGCTCCGATTACAGGTGAAGTTCCAGAGGCCGACATCGGAGACATTGCAAGTGACACTAACAGGAGCTTTAAGGTTTAAAGTGGACAACAATGGCGTCAACGTGATGGTAGCTTTATACGAGAATGGTTTAGTAAATGACTGCGCTGCGGGAGAAAACAAAGGGAAAGTGTTGTCCAATGATTTTGTTGTTAGAAAGCTTGAAAAGCTGTGCAAAGTGGAAGACATGGCGGCTAACAAGACAATCTCAGGGACTGTCACTTTCACCCTATGGGATAGTTTCAACAGCAACAAATGCGCCATTGCTGTCTTTGCTCAAAGCAGCTCCCATCAAATTTTTGGTTCTCAGAAATTTCAAATTCCTGATGATATATGAAAAAAGAAGAAGAAGAAAAGATTGAATTAAATGTATGTACGTACGTATGCATGTATCATGTATGTTGGGAGTATAATGTTTAGGCAATTTATGTACAGAATGCTTTAATTTTAGGTATATCGAAAACTATTGATATCAAATTATGAGTATACTTAATTTGAAGATAAAACATTAACTTTGGTCAAATTTCTAACGTAGTATAATTATTATTTTATTCGACAAATGTAATTTTATTAAGGGAAAATTATATATTTAGTATCCCAACTATGCTCGTATTATTGTTTTAGTACCTCAAAAATTATTTTTTGGTAAAATAGTATCTAACATTACGTTTTAGTCTAAATTGATATATTGTATAAGTTTTTAGACTAAAACTGTTATTAACCCCAAGTCATGTCACCATTTTCATTAATTTTAAACGGCGGAGGTACCAAGACAAAACAAAAACATAACATTAGGTACCATTTTACCAAAAATAATAGTTGGATACTAAAACATTAATACATGTATAGTTGGGTTGCTAAATATATAGTTTTCCCTTTTATTAATTAAAGGATAAGGGGGCGAGCCCTATATCAACGTGCAGAGAGGTTGCCCGAACAACAATTAAAACAACATTCAAAACTCTATTTTATATTTCGTTAACTATTTTTCTTGCTATTCAAAGATGATAATCATATTAAAAATATATATAACATTTTTGTAAATTCTAACTTTTAATTGTATTTCGTATTTTTATAAATTTCATAATATTGATTAATGAGTTTTTTCTTTATGTTTACTCTTTTTTATATGGAAAAAACTTTGATATGCAAGCAGTGTAAACTTTAATTTATACGTGCCTTTTAGTTTTAGGGGTTAAAATTTTAGTTTAAGGTTTAGATCGTAGAGTTTAGAATTTAAGGTTATTGTTTAGAATTCATGGTATATGGTTTAAGATTTAGGGTTTAGTTTTTTAGAATTTTAAATTTTGAATTTTATAGTGTAAATATGTAGATTTGCGTAAAATTAGTTTTACACCACCTGTATCAAAATCTTACTCTTTCATATTGTCATATTTTGTCAATCAAGTTTAGTATGATTGACATTATCGTCGATACAATATATAAGAAGATGTGAATCGATAATGCTTAAGCGTTTAATATCTTTTAATTTTTTTATGATAAAAAATTAGAATAATATAAACATTGCACCAACTATCAATATGTTAAAAAACAGTCATATTTTAATTTATATAAAAATATAACATTTTTTTCATATTTATTTCTTTAAATGGTAATTGTAACAGTAAAACTTATAAAATAAAAGCACCCATATTGTCACTAGAAACCCCATAAAACCTGCATTAAAACCAGTGGCGGATCCAAAATTTCTTTTTAGGGTGGGCACAAATCAAAACATTTTTTAGGATGGGTACAAATCATAAAAATTTCAAAATTTCAGTGTGGGCACAAATCATAAAATTTGAGGACTAATTCATAAAAATTATAAAAATTAAAGCCAAATGTGTAAGGCTTGAAAAATTCAGGGTGGGCACAGGCCCACCCAATAGACCATATAGATCCGCCACTGATTAAAACCTAATTGTACTAGGACCCCATGAATTCAGTTCCATAACCTTTTTCATAGACTTCTCAGGCTTCATCATCTTCTCCTCCCTCATCTTACCGGACATCGCCCTCGCGGTTGTCGAGGACACCTCGGACCGTGCCTCAGACCGCGCCTCGGACCGCAGAGACGAGTGGGATCTATTAAGATTGTTCTTGGCAAGCTTTAGGGTATAATTCCATCTGCAAATCCCTTGGTCCTTCAATGCCTCAACTGCATAAATTGATGCTGCCACAATCCAAGCTCTCTTCGGTGCACTCATTGTTTTTCTCGTAAGAAAAACAAATCGTTTTGTCTTGGAAAGATTGGACTGTGGGCTAGCAAGAGAGGGGTTTTTAGTTAATTATTTTTGTGCTCATTAATGAAATGGGATTTGATCTAATTTATATGGCTTTTGTGACTAAATTTATATTTACTTAATATATATAAATGAATGAGCATTGGACATTTGGTTGGTTGGTGTTTCTTGATTGCCAAGTGGTTAATACTCCTAATATTGTGTTTTGCCTTTAATTAGTTTATCCGATTCGATTTTGATGAAACGGGTTTCATATAAATAAAATATCTAAACTTTATTGGTGTCATTGAATATTATTGTTTGAATTTTAGTCTCTTAAACAATTTAGATCAAATAATGAAAAAGAAATTAAAATGTTTGCGTCATAATTATTTATTCGTAGGCTTTAATATTAACAAAATGTTTAAAAATCAGTATTACATATAATAAATTAGGTAAAATGACAAAAAATGCCCCCAACGTTTTCATGTTTTGTCATTTAGCCTCCTATTCTTTTTTTTTTGTCTAAATATGCCCCCAATGTTTGCTTGTTTTGTCATTTGGCCCCCTATTCTTTCTTTTGGTCCAAATATGCCCCCCAACGTTTCATTCATAGTCCAAATATGCTCTATTGGATGTAAACTGTCAATCAACTAACGGTCAACGACTTATAAAAAATTTTGACGTGGCATCAGCGAATCTTAATACGTGGCAAGTCCAATCAGCATCAGTTGTTGAACGTCAGTTGACTGACAGTTTTCATCTAACGGGGCATATTTGAACCAAATTGAAACGTTGAAGGCATATTCGGACTAAAAAAAGAAGGTCAAATGACAAAACATGCAAACGTTGGGGCATCTTTTGTTATTTTGCCAATAAACTAAACAAACAGATTAATGTAACTAGAATGTAACTTGATACTTCCTATTAGAAGAACCATTACTCTAATATTTCATTAATTTTAAAAAACAATTAATGTATTTTTTGGTGGAAAAAAAACAATTAGTGTATTGATCCTACCAATCTTCATTTTTTTGGGTAATATTATTCTTCAGATGTTATATAATTGAAAATACCAAGCTGATAGATGTTATATATAGTGCGAATAAATTTATACACCCTCACTTAAAAAAAGAAAAAAACCATTTTTTTATCATTTAAACATCTCAATGAATTTAAACTTGTGAAAATAATTTTAAATATCAGTAAAGAAAGTAATTTTAAATATCAGTAAAGATAATTGGTATCTACTTAAAACGGAAAGGAAATTTAAGAGGGAAAAAGTAAAAAAGAAAATCGTGGACGGCAGGATTCGAACCTGCGCGGGCAAAGCCCACATGATTTCTAGTCATGCCCGATAACCACTCCGGCACGTCCACAACATTTGACATAAGTTTTGAAATGGTTATATTTATAAAGAAAAAATAATTCATTGAAGAGATCTTGTTGTATTCAAAAATAAAAGCTACAGTTGCAAATTCCTTTCACGCGGATGATGACGAGTGAGAACTCGTTTCACTTTTGTTTTTGTTTAATTTGTCTCTACTTCCCAGTCTTCAAGCTCAAGCTTCTTCTCCCTTTTTCTTCCATTTTCGTCTCCAAAACTACCTATCTAAAACACTCCCTTTAGCTCAAAGCTCTCTCCTTTTGTTGTTTTCAGCAAAGAAAATGAATCCTACTGATAACACTGATCATCCTCAGCTTCCAACAATCAAGATCCACCACCCCTCTTCCCCTCACCACCCAACCTCCGCCGCTACTCCCACCCCAACTGCCAGTGCCCGTCGTAAGATCGGGGTAGCCGTCGACCTCTCCGATGAGTCTGCTTTTGCCGTGCGTTGGGCCGTCCAGAACTACCTCAGACCCGGGGATGCTGTCATCCTCCTCCACGTTTCGCCCACTTCAGTACTCTTCGGAGCTGACTGGGGTCCACTCCCTCAAACCCCGCAAAACCCAGAAACCCCACAGTCCCAGCAGCAACTTGAAGACGATTTCGATGCCTTCACGGCTTCGAAGGCGGCGGATTTGGCCAAACCCTTGAAAGAAGCTGGGATTCACTTCAAGATCCATATAGTGAAAGATCATGATATGAGGGAAAGATTGTGTCTTGAGGTGGAGAGGCTGGGGTTGAGTGCTGTTATAATGGGGAGTAGAGGGTTTGGAGCTGAGAAAAGAGGGAGTGATGGGAGATTGGGAAGTGTTAGCGATTATTGTGTGCACCATTGTGTCTGTCCTGTGATTGTTGTTAGATATCCTGATGACAAAGATGCCGGTAATGGTGTGCCTGTCGTTGCGGTTAAGCAGGCTGAGGTGGAGGAAAAAGATGGCAAAGGTTAATTCTTTTGTTTTGTTTCGGTTTGATCCGAAATTTGGGATGTTTGTACTTGTTTCAATGCATAATTTGGATGGTCTGAGAAGTTCTTCTAGCAAAGTTGACCTGCATCAGTTGATCCATATAGCTGATCCCGGCATACTTTGTTTTTGGTTTTAGAATGACTGAAATTCAGTTTCTAGGCAGTGTTGAGATGTTTAATTAGGACCACCTTAGTGTTATGTCTTGGTTAATATGTTTTTGTATTGTTTAAGACGATGATTAGGTGCACAACAGCATAATGTGATCAATATGTCCGATGACATGTAGCGGGAAAGGTCTGAGTTTGTTGTTGTTGTGACAGACACATTATTTAAGTTACCATAGGTTGGTCTTTTCTTGGTAAATTTCGGCATAATATCATCTAATAGATAGATGACAGCATTTTGGGAAAATGTGATCTGGTTTCTTGGCAACTTTTTGTTTGATTTCATTGGTTTCAAAGGTATTATTACATTAGCTGATAAATAGGGCATGATCTCTGATTCTTACAATTAGATTTTTAGTAATGAGAATCCTTCTTCAGTGGGTAAGATTAGTTTTGCAAACTTGAATATTGTTGCAGGTTGCAACTTAACCGTAAAGGAGACGGCTGGTTGACAAAGAACTAATGACATAAGGACAACATTTGGAGTGTGGCTATACTTGTCATTGCTAATTGGTATAATACAAGTGAGCCGTGCATAAATGTTGTGAAGATATATCACAGCAATCGTTATTGTGTTTATACCAAGTAACTAAATGTGCATAAATACTTGATAGGGATAGTTTTTCTCCCTTTGAGTCTCGTTATGGATGTTATGTTAAGTTTTTGAAGCTAATTGAAATGGGAACCAGTGATCGGAAATGATGATTTAATGGAAGAGGGCGATATATAGTAGTGTAGTGTGCTTGATGTTGTGTTAGCTGTTGAAATTGTTGGAACTTACCACCTCTTGTAACTTAACACAAGTGTTAAAAGTGCTTCTTTCATTGCAGATGCTTAGCAAGTTCCCAATAAGCTCGGCTTTATGCTACCATACCAGGTTTTATTGGTGTTGAAAATATCTTAAATACTGTCATATTTGTTATTCTTTTACCAATGATGTCTGTATTCTAATCGTATTATCTTTGCTTTTCTTGTGTTGTGGATAGCATAGAGAAGGCTGTGATCTCAAGACGAAGAGAAGTCATCAAAATGCCTGGTTAAAACCGATCCTAGGTTTTTCTCCTACTTTCATCTCATCTTTGTAGAAGTCTATATATCAGTGTGATTATTGTATGGTTGATGAGGTTCTTGATTCCCATTTTTCATGGAACTTGAGGCGATTATGTGTTACTGTGATATGATATGAGATGAACTTGGTGTCAACATTTGGCTTCAATTTTTTGAGCTATTCATGTTTGCTTTCATGCCATAGTGATGGCAGAAATATGAACACTTTCCATGAGCTTCCCTTTCTTGTGCTTACATCCTAACATTTGTGTCTAATGCACACCCGTAATATGCCGGATATATATGTGTGTGATTTTTACCCGTACTTTAGAACGCATACACGACACTCACTTTTAAGTCCGGATAACACAATCGAAGTCCACAAGAGTTTAAGAACATATATAAAATTAGAACAAGTTTTTGGATCTGTGCTAGCGGACATGATTGACTTGCATTGTTAAAAAGAGATGTAAAAAGGCCGCAGACAGTACAAGACTACAAAGACCATTAACCACAACATAAATAGGAAGAGAGATGGAACATCAAACCCCAACAGAATCATGCATAAGACAGAACCCGGTGGTATAAACCACAGGCAATGCCACTTCAAAGGACAAAAATCAGTGCAAAAATATCGCCGTTGCCGGGGATCGAACCCGGGTCACCCGCATGACAGGCGGGAATACTTACCACTATACTACGACTGGATGATTTTTTGTTGCTCGTGCTTTTTCTTAAACGTAGAGAGAACTCCCTAGTGATTTCATCATCATTATTTCCAGGTTGGAAATATGTTGTGGAACCTGGAATCTTATTCATCATAATAGTCGTCAATCTTATAATTAAACATGATTAATACATAAAATGTCTCAAAATCTTTTTGATACAAGTTAATAACACGTCAAAGTTAATATATAAAGTATATAAAAGTCTTATCCGGTGATGTAGGTTTTATCACAAAATCATGTGATTAACAACGACTCAAAACCTAACATCATAATAAAGTTTGCTAATAGTAAGTTTTTTGGTATAATATGCCAATATCAATATTTTTAAGTTAAATTTCAGAATTCGAAAGCATATAAAATGATGAGTATACTTAATTACTCGACGATTCTTGAATAGTCTTGATAACTAATGTAATATCACAACCACTACCTCAGCTACCCTAATTTATGCCTCAACCTTTCAAATATAACATGTGACCCTGTTTACATCTAGGGTTTACTTGATGTTTATTTATTTTGATACAATTACTAATTTAACAACATTTGCATATACTTTTTTATTTAGTTAGTTTTTTATATTCTTTTATTTTAATAAGATTTTTTAAGTGATGGTTGTGTTTTTATGCTTATGTAGAATTTTTTTAGATCTGACACGATTTTTTGGTTGATCTTTATTTAATAATCTTAATAATTTATTTGAACCCTCTAATTGATTCTCTCATATAGATATATTACAATTGAAAGGTCCGATGAACAGAAAAGTTGAAATTTATGATAGGAGACAAAATATGGAGCTTTTCCCCTAACTGCACGGAATAAATTGATGGGCAATAAATCCATCCACATAATTAAATGTAAGACTTTTCTTCGCGCCAAAATTTCAACACATCTTTTCATGCATCTCCTAAACTCCACGTCCATACGTTATGAAATTATGATTTTTTTTAAATAAATAAAATCCTCCATATACATTTGAATAACTACCATTTATCTTGCATCTAATACAGTTATAGTGAAGTTATTAGACAAAAATTGTTGATGACTGCTTGATGAAGAACTATAATCAACCAGATCTTTCTCATGGAAAAAACCCGGCTGTTTCGGCTGAGGCAACGGATCATCGGAAGTCAGCATTAGCATCACATTCGACATGTTCGGTCTGTCTTCCGCGCTTTGTTGCACACATAATAGACCTACCTGAATCGATCGGATGATTTCGTTCGAGTTTTCGGTTTTGCTAATTGAATCCGCAACCAGTTCCATCGATTTGCCTTCTGTAAATAACTTCCATCCCTATGCAACTAAAGTTAAATAGAAATGAAAGAATGTAACATTTGCATGAGAGAAGTTAGTAATGTGACACTTACATGGCCAACGAGGTTAAAATGATGATCCGGATGAAAGAATCCCCGGTTCCGTTTCCCACTTATAATCTCTAGTAGCAAAACGCCGAAGCTAAAAACGTCGGATTTGATCGAGTAGACCCCATCGATCACATATTCCGGAGGCATGTAACCACTGCAGGTAAACATTTCGAGTTTAATCGAGCATACAAGGTGAAGTTCAAAAATGTATTAGAATCAGTCTTTGGGTTTACTTACTATGTTCCTACTACCCTGTTTGTGTCAGCCGCAGTTTGTTTCTCCCCGAAACTTCGAGCCAAACCGAAGTCTGAAATTTTAGCATTCATTTCCTTGTCTAGTAAAACGTTAGCAGCCTTTAGATCTCGATGTATCACTCGCTGCGGGGAATCGTGATGAAGATAAAGGAGTCCACGAGCAATCCCGTTGATGATATTGTACCGCATAGGCCAATTGAGTAACATGCTTCGAGCTTGATCTGATCAAAATTTTCACACAAGTTAGATCATTACATTGTTTACAGATAGCTGGTTTTTACATGGTGAAAGCACTTTGAGAGTTTTCGGCTTAGACTAATGGTACCGAATATAAAAAAGTCGAGACTTTTGTTCGACATAAATTCATATATCAGAGCCTTCTCATCTTTTTGAATGCAGCATCCTAAAAGCTTCACTAAATTCCGGTGCTGAACTTTTGCGATTTGTTCGACTTCATTTCTGAACTCGTTGTCTCCTTGTGTAGAACCCTTTGACAATCTCTTCACTGCAATTTCTAGCCCATCATCCAGTATACCCTGGAAAATAGAACACCAAAGCCTCATTCTTGTAAAACCCGATTTTCATTGTTGGAACTTCTACCAGAAAGATTCATTGACACATAAAGCTCAAATGCAGTTTTGGTTACAGCAAACAATCAAACATGTTCCAAATGAAACTATTACAATTAGTTGTTACCTTGTAGACAGATCCAAAACCACCTTCTCCGATTTTATTGTTCGGAGAAAAGTTATCGGTTGCACAAGCAATTGTTGCGAAATCGAATAATGGCAACTCAAGATCTTCCTTCTGATTCTCATATTTATAACTACTTCCTGGAAGACCTTTCATTGAGCCTACAAAATCCCACAGCAAAGGTACATTCCATTAAGAACAACAAATCCGAATACATATATATATATATATATATATATATATATATATATATATATATATATATATATATATATATATGATTTTCAGCCTTAAGAATTACCCTTTCTCGGATTTTTCTTCCTCCAGACAAAAAGGACCAGAGATATGCCTGCAATGGCCAACACAGTTAAGCACCCACAGCTGACTACAATCCACATCCTTTTCTTCTCCGTGGTCTTATTCGTTCCCTTCCGAGTTTCATCTATACAACACAACAAATCACACCCGAAAAAGAAAAGATTGAAAGAAAGTGAGATTAATCAAAGACAAGAATAAGATATCTTCATCTGCCATGCATCTCAGGCTGGTTCTTTTGTTTCAGAAAGTATTGAAACCCCAATATACCGTAAGTTATGCGAGAAACTACTGCTTTATAGAACATCTTAAGCTGTTTTCAGCTACCAAATTTCTGTAGTATTATAAAGCTCTTTTGGATGCTATCAACACCAGAGTATTAGGCTCAATATTTCAGGGTTGAGGAGAGTTTCATACCTATATCCGACATGGCCATTCGTATATAAATCAATTGTCCTCTTCCAGGGGATTGTTTCATATCAATCAGCTCACCAAACCAGAGTTGGCACCCGCTTCCTCCGTATCTTATATCCGAATTAGCATAAGCTGTGCAGGAGCAGTTCTTTGAACACTGAGACTCACACTCTTCAAGGTTCATTGTGTTGTTAAAGTCAGATGCCAAGGCTGGAAACTTTACTCCGGGGAACTCCTTAAATCCATCTCCGGAACAGCTCAGTTGAGTCTTTCTAACGCAACCACCTGACCCTGGTCTTTTATCAAATTCTGTCTTGTTTTTCGGCACGAATCCGTCCAAGCAAGCACAGATGGGGGAGTTATTAGGATTGCAGACACCATTTGCACCACACAATCCGTAACTGTCACAAGTATCCTCTTGTGTTGAACGATAATGCACCCAATGTCGGTTTTGATCAGTCCATTTGAAATGCCTCAAATCTCCACTATGACTAATCACTAATCTTGTAAGAATTGAGCTATGCCGAAGGCCATGAATGTATCTATCGTATACCTCATTTTCATTTGAACGAAATTGCACCGAGGAACCTTCTTTCGAAACCAAGTCCGGAACAAATCCGAATGTGAAGTTTCCTGGAGCAGGATCATCATAACTTCTCCACGATGATAGATACCGATATTGGCCCGTAACAAAGTCCTTCCCCAGCTTCATGCCTGGTAGCAGTGTATCACAAGGATGATCAAAGCTCTGCCATATGAAGCTTTTATCCCTATCATCTTTTACAACAAGATTACCCGAATCCAGTAGCTGTGCAACCGGACTATGCACCGGTCTCAAACAGTAGGAAGACCAAATAGCTTTGCCTTCACCATTCATAAGGACAAGAATTCCCCGATTTGTAACTTTTGCAATACCTGATGAATCATTTAGGGGAACTTCTCTGTTGGCCACCCAAACAACGGTCTCGACGGAGTTCTTGTACCATATTCCCAAGTATCGCTTGGCGGTAACACCAGGGCTAAAGAATCCGAATTCAAAGATTTCGCTAGCCGAAACTATGGTCTCACCATCTCTAATAAAGTGAGTTGTATCTATGGAATCAACTATGGTGGAACTAATTGCGCGAGGCATCAGAAACGAGCAAATAAGAAGTACAATAAGGCCTTTCATGGAGGACTTGAACACTTACTTCTCCCTCCTTCCCACATGAACCTATAAATTCATCACAAATTCACAGACCACCCCAGAATTCGATTCGACAAACGAAAAACAAAATATACTCCACGTTCTTCCAAATGATCCCTCAAACCAAGTTTTCAATAGCCTTGCTTAAATTCTAGCTTGACCTATCTACAGTTCTACACCTGCTATGACAAATGATCCAAGTTTATAAACTTTCTTGTACTGAAAAAGTAATTAGATAACACCAAAAAAAGCAGCTTCAAGAAATAAATTGACAACAAAATCTGGGGAAAAGGGGGGAGAAATAGCCACTAGCCACACCCATTTCATACCCTGAAAAGATTCTGAAACAAACCAAGTCCTGCAAGTTCCTTAACAAGTTCAACCTGGTGAAGATATGGGTTTTCTGCAAAGTATCTGGAAATTCACCCACAAGGAATCTTTGTGATTAAACTGGAATAATATTGTTGGTGAAATTCCCAAAAACATCCTAAGAAAAACAAAGAAACTGGAAGAATCATACCTTAAGAAGATTAAAATTGTCAGTATGTACTATGTAGGCTCAGGTGAAGGCTTTAGTATCCTTTTCTCTTGTGAATAAACAAACAGATCCATTCATTTGATGTGGAAGCACTTGAACCTAATCAGATAGAGAAAATTCCAATATTTTCTTGTTAGGACCACATGGTTAGATGAAGATTTCTTCAATGCTTGAAATTTTAAGCTTCTAAAGTCTGTCCAAGTTCCAACTACCTAACTAATAGAATGCTATAGTGCTATTACTGTTGCCACAAGTTACACAATTGTTGAGTGTGTAAAAGTTCTATTATTTACACCCTTTTTAACCCATATTTCTGCTGCATTCAAGCATCATTGTATTTAGGTTAGTTTACAGCAAAACATCACAAATATATTAAAGGCACAGATTCTACTAAAAGATGGATGATTTTGCAGGTTGCTGCCATAGTTGACGGAGAAGGCGGGCGCAGGGCAGAGAAGCAGCAGAGCTGAACTGGACAAGCAGACGACGAGGATGATGCTGCCATGGATCTGCCGTGACAACAAGGTGACATCAGCCTTATGAAGAGGAAAAGCAAAGTGGACCTCGATAGATAAAGAAAAATCTGCTCGTCTGTCGTGTGAAAACCAAATAATTTTCCAAGCCCCGGATCAAAAGATATGTCAAGCCAAAGCTCAAGGAGAGGAAATCCCAAGACACAAGGATGACGGCTAAAAAGTAGGATACTTGGAGATTAAGTCTTTATTAGAATCTTACTTTTAATTAAAGTTGTAATCCTTGTTAACTTAGAATACTTGAGCCCAAAGCTTATATAAGAGCATAGATTTTAACCTAGGGGAGATCATACTCCATACATCATACTTCATACCCCATAACCGATAACCTAAACCCCTCCGCCGTTTACCCATCGTCGACATGTTCTAAAAACCCCCTAGGGCCACGGGTTGTTTTGTAAAGTAGTTGCAAAGGTTGTTTTGTTTTAGGATTTTCCAAGTTCAATAAAATAAACTTCAAGTTCTCTTATTTTGGTTTTAATAACTTGCAAGAGCATCGGGAGAGCATTGTGAGGTTATCTATTTACTTAGCATCGGGAGAGTTAAGTATACGAAAGAGATAAGAGCGAGTTCTCTAGTTTATAGTTGAACTATCTCGTGCCTAGGGATAGGGCGAGGTTAAGTGGCTAAGGAAGAATTCATACACATCGGTGTTCATCCTTCGATTCACGCCAGGAGATATCATCAAAGACGTGATCATCGACAGACTTGGACCTAGGGATAGGCCAAGGCAGATCTGGGATTCTTGCCAAACTTGGAGTACGGAGTTGGTGTGTTCGCTGCTGCGACAGCTAACGGACAGCCGTCGCGACAGGTGCTGTCGGCGACGGGCGCGACGACAGAACTGGATTTCCTAAGCATTGCAATACCTGCACTACTGAGCAATTCAATACCAGCCCATTCTCTCTATCTTGATAATTCCAACTCTTTTATTTACGTTTTTCTTTATTATTCTCGTGACAACTTTCTAAACTATTTCCTTTACTTTCGTGCAGTAAACTAAGGTGAAGTCATTAGCTCAATCCCTGTGGAGACGATATCCGATACTTCGTATCACTTTACTACTTGCGTCGTGTACACTTGCACTACAATTGCGATAGACTCTTTTACACGCAACAAGTTTTTGGCGCCGTTGCCGGGGATTGGCAACATAACTACACCTTTCTTTTATTCCACTTTTCGTTTTTGTTTTTGTTTTTATTTTTATTTTTCTTTTTCTATTTTTCGTTAGTACTTTCAACTCTTGCTTTTCACGAGGTTTTCTTGTTTATGCGCAGATCTAAAAGAGGTGAAGATCCTGAATATCCATTAGATCCGGAAGTTGAACGTTCCTTCAATATTAAGAAACAACTTCGTCACCTTTTAGACAGGAACGAGTACCTTGAGGAACAGCTAGAGAAGATGGCTCGTAATCCGCCCGCTGGTGATGGTATACCGCTTGTCGGCGACCCGCCCGCAGTAGCCGGACGACGGTCCTGACGTGACTACATGTTGAACGATCATGTAAAATTGGAGACCACACTGCCGGATATTGATGTTGATAACTTCGAGCTTAAGCCTGTCATGCTTAGTATGATCAACAATGCCAGGCAGTTTAGTGGTACTGCGACAGAAGATGCCAGGGAGCATCTCAAAACGTTCCAGGAGATCTGTGGTTCGTTTAGACTGCCAGGAGTTAGTCCGGAAATATTGAGGCTTCGGTTATTTCCCCATTCCTTGAGGGACAGAGCTAAAACTTGGTGGAATAAACTAACACCGGGTTCAATCGTAACTTGGGCAGATCTATCTCGTGAATTTTTATCTCGTTTTAATCTTTCGCATTTATCTAAGCGATTACGTAACGAAATTGCTACTTTTCAACAGGAAGATGACGAGCCAATGCACGAGGCCTGGGACAGGTTTACTACTCTTCTACGGAACTGCCCAATGCATGGATTTCCCTCTGGAATCAGGTTACAAAGTTTTATAATGCTGCCAACTTACAAACTCGCATTCGAATTGATTCAGCAGCAAATGGACTATTATTGGATAAAGATCCGGACGAGGCAATGCAAGTTTTGAAAAATCTGGCCAAGAATGAGGAGCAGTTTCCGACAGCAAGAAGAGGAGGTAAACGGGTACTTGCTGTCAAGGATTATGAAGCCGACAGCACGATAAAATCACAGGTAGCCTTCCTTACTAAAGCAATGAAAAGGTTATTGAATGATGATGGTTTACAAGGATTTGCTGTTGAGGAAGTATGTGATATCTGTGAGGGAAATCATAGTCGGGATGAGTGCCCAATACAAGTAGAAGAGGGAAAATATGTTGGAAACTACAAGCCGAATTATAATTCCAACAACTATAATCCCAATTGGAGGAAGGATCCCAAATTTTCCTGGAGTAACCCCAATAAAGCCCTGAATCCACAAGCACATAATCAGAATCAGGGAGGTCCTAGATTGCTGACGCGACAGCAACAGCCGCAGAATCTGCCGCCGCACCTGCCGCCGCAGCAGCAACAGCAGCCACCAGCTGCCACGAGCAGTATATTGGAACAGACTCTGGCCACCTTTATGTCTCAGACCGGTACTTATATTGAGAATATGAATCAGTTTGTCAAGAAGACAGAGAATTTCATGGATAAAACGGAGATGAGGATGACAAATCATGAAGCTACTTTGAAATCTCTGGAGACACAAATGGGTCAGGTGTCGCAACATATTAAGCCGAGGCAGAATGGAGGATTCCCTAGCAATACTGAAAATGCTAGGCAGCCCACACATGAGCAATGTAAGGCAATTACTACTAGGAGTGGGAAGAAACTATAAGGGCCGGAAAAGGAAGCTGAAACAGTAAAGGATCCAGCCTTAGACAAACCTGCCGAGGAAGCTGCCCCGACAGGTAATAAACAGACTGCTGCCGATGAGCCTGTCACGATAGCAGAAGCGACAGAGGAGAAAAATGATGATTATCGTCCTCAGATTCGCATGCAGTGGGAAGGACGTATTGCTGATTACCGTCCACCACCACATTTTCCTCAACGGATACAGTAAGTTAAGCAAGAATCTCAACTTAAAAAGATTTATGATATTTTTAAGCAGGTTCATATAAATATTCCGTTGTTAGATGCTGTTAGGGAGATGCCTGGTTATGCTAAATTTCTCAAGGATGTTATGTCAAAAAAATATAAACTTGGGGAGTTTGAAACGGTAAAGATGACAGAAGGTTGCATGAGTATTCTTCATCGGCAGCCACCCCAGAAAAAGAAGGATCCGGGGAGCTTCATCATACCTTGCATAATCGGAAATAAATTCGTGGGTAAGGCACTTTGTGATCTTGGTGCTAGTGTTAATTTAATGCCAAAGTCTGTTTTTCAGAAATTAGGCATTGGAAAGGCGCAACCCACGACAGTAACTCTGCAGCTGGCAGACCGCTCTTACGTTCACCCAGAAGGAAAAATTGAAGATATTCTGGTAAGAGTGGATAAGTTTATTTTTCCTGCTGACTTTCTTGTTTTAGATTGTGAAGCAGACGAAAACGCACCAATCATCCTTGGGCGACCCTTCTTAGCCACGAGAAGATCACTGATTGATGTGGAGAAAGGAGAACTCACCATGCGAGTGAACGATCAAGAGATCAAGTTGAATGTTCTCCAAGCGATGAAACATGCTGATGTAGACGAGGAATGCAAGGCTATCACTGATGTTACCCTTGATCAACCCTGCATCAGGTCGGGCTGTCACGATATTAAATTTGGTCACTGCTGCGGCAGCCACCTACAGGCCTGTCACGACAGCAACGATGACAGCAACTCCTCTGATTCCGAAACATCTGATACTGAAGACCAGGAGGAGGTAAACTGGATAGGCAATCGTCCAGGTAAGTTATTCGAACCTTTGAATTATACTTCGGATAACCATTTAATCCAAAAGTCATCTACTGTCGAACCACCTGCCTTAGAACTAAAGCCTCTGCCAGGATAACTTAAATATGCTTTTCTTGGTTCGAATGATACGTTGCCCATAATCATCTCTTCTAAGCTACCGCAGGAACAAGAACGGCAGCTGATCGGCATGTTACGGCAGCACAAAAAGGCAATTGGATGGACGATCGCTGACATTCAAGGCACCGAGCCTACCCCTGACACGACTACACTCACCTTGACAGACCGGTGCTTTATTTTTATTTCTTGGGCTTGACGGTTGTTCCGAATCGACCTCGTGTACTACGATAGTTAATAAAAACTAATTAAAATCGACAAGACAGTATCGAATAAATACAGAGATACTAATTAAATTCGATACCGAAACTTTGACCAACTAAGGATTTGAGCTTACCCCGACGTCAACAGAGATTCGATATTATTATATCGAAAATATCATACCACCAATCTAACACTGAACCGTAATTATTTTCTCGTACCACTCTTCTCACCTAATTTTCTTCCTATTTTCGCACAAACTCCCCCTTATTTATACACAATTGCCGGCTCTCTTCATTTCCATTTACCATGTCAAATGGTGGTAAATTTATAAGGACACTTGTCCTTGGGGAAAAGTCCACGTAATGGACTATTTTGCCACACTTTGTGGCCTTTTGCCGTGTGTCCCCTTATGTGGGAGTTCATGGCTAAATTCCTTCATTTTGAAGGAATTTGGTCGTGGATCCCACAACACTATTATCTTTTTTTTCTTTTTTTTAATAATAATAATAATAATAATAATAATAATAATAATAATAATAATAAAACTCAGATGTCCTAATAAGATCGGAAAATTGATTTGATAAAAACACTCGGTTGTCGAAGTTTAACTTTGACTAGGTCGATTTTTGAGGTGTTACAGTCTCAGACTGCTCATTAGTACATTCTTCGGGATCAGAATCTTCAGGAGACGAAGAATTCGAATATCCTAACCCTTCTGGCCAAGCCCGTTTTGCACTTACTCAATGGGTCTTCAGATGAAATTTCTTAGGACAATCTTGAACAAGATGGTCTGTCCTCCCACATAGGAAACAAACTCCAGTCCTTCTAGGGCACTGTTCTGAGGGATGCGGGCCTTGACAAAATCTACAAGGAGGTCTTTCTTACTCTGGTCCGGACATTATTTGAGAACTGTGGATTCTTGAATTTCTCAAAAGGATGCTAGTATAGAATTTTATTGGATTGAAAATAAAGGTAAAGAATTCACTTATTAATAGAAAATTTGAAACTTTGTCCTATAGCTACCTTATCAATCTGTCGTCCATTGCCACCATTCTAATATTCCACCTAATGAGAATTGGTGTCACCAAATTGGGATATAAAAGCCACGTGTGGCTTTAACCTTTTACTGTGGCAATTTTAAATGCCACTTTCAATTGTTCTTGGACCGAGTGGCCTTAGAACGTAGCAGTCCTTCTTTTCTTTTTAACATTAGCTAAATCGTTTAATCTATTTTGGGTTCCAAATCGAACCAATCTATAATCGAAACGAAAAAATATTCGATCATTGGAACTTAACCTCGATTCATAAATTATCCGAATAACCTTTTTATAATACCACATAATTTCTACATCAACAAAATATTTGGTCATCGAATTTTTAATCCCATCCGAACCATTTTTCGGGATGTGACAACTCACCCCCCCTTAAGAAAATTCGTCCTCGAATTTTTCTTCTTTTTTTCTCTTCAAACAAATAAGTGAGGGTATTGCTTCTGCATAGTTTCTTCAGGTTCCCATGTCGCTTCTTCGGTGGTATGGCTTCGCCACAAAACTTTTACTAAGGGCACCGTCTTGTTACGAAGTCTTTTGGTTTCTCGTGCAAGGATTTGGACAGGTTCTTCTTCGTACGTCAAATTAGATTGAATTTCTATAGATTCTGGTTTGATCACATGAGAGGGGTCGGATCGATACTTGCGTAGCATAGATACATGAAAGACATTGTGAATCCGACTTAACTCTTCGGGAAGGGCTAACCGGTAGGCAACAGGTCCAACCTTCTCGATTACTTCGAATGGACTGATGAAGCGAGGGCTTAGCTTCCCTCTTTTTCCAAAACGGAGAATTTTCTTCCATTGAGATACCTTAAGGAAGGCTTTCTCACCAATTTCGTATTGAATATCCCTTCGATGTAAGTCAGCATAAGATTTATGTCGATCGAAGGCGGCTTTAAGTTGATCGCGAATAATGATAATCCTTTCTTCAGTTTCCCGAAGTAAGTCAGGGCCTAATATTTTTCCTTCACCAAGCTCAGTCCAACAAAGAGGGGTTTTGCATCTTCTTCCATAAAGGGCTTCATATGGGGCCATTTGAATCGATGCCTGATAGCTGTTATTATACGCAAATTCTACCAAGGGTTAGGATTTCTCCCACGTATTTCCAAAGTCAATGATACAGGCTCGGAGCATATCTTCCAGGATCTGAATAACCCTTTCAGATTGGCCATCGGTTTGGGGATGGAAGGCAGTACTGAGATGTACTCTAGTTCCCAATGCCTCCTGCAAGGTTCTCCAAAATCGAGACGCAAACCGTGGGTCTCGATCAGAAATAATTGATATTGGAACTCCGTGCAAGCGTATAACTTCACGAATATACAACTCTGCTAGCTTGGATAAGCTAAAGTCCATTCTTACAGGAAGAAAGTGAGCTGACTTAGTAAATCGATCTACGATGACCCAAATTGCGTCGTTTTTCCTTGGGATCGGAGGTAATCTGCTTACAAAATCCATAGTGATACGTTCCCACTTCCACTGTGGCAGCTCAATGGGTTGAAGGAGTCCCGTAGGCACTTTATGTTCGGCTTTGACCCGTTGACAAGTCAAACACCTTGCTACATAATCCGTGATTTCACTTTTCATACCAGACCACCAGTAGATCTCTTTTAGATCCTTGTACATCTTAACAGCTCCGGGGTGAATAGAAAAAGGGCTAGCATGTGCTTCACACAGGATCTGGTTCCGAAGATCATCATTGTCTGGAACACATATACGATTACGAAAGCATAACAAGCCTTCAGAATTTATGGCAAAATTAGGATCTGGTTCATCCTTGATTCGGGCTAAAATAGGTTGCAACTCCTCATCATTTTCTTGGAGTGCTTTAATCCGGGACACAATGGTCGATTGTATCCTTAGCTCGGCTAACAACTTGCCACGCTTCTTGAGCCGGAAGTGAGCGTTTAAACATCTAAGAGAAGAAGTGGGCTTCCGGCTAAGGGCGTCAGCCACCACATTGGCTTTACCGGGATGGTAATCAATTACCAAATCATAATCTTTCAAAAGCTCCATCCAACGGCGTTGACGAAGGTTTAGTTCTTTTTGAGTCAAAAGGTATTTTAGGCTTTTGTGGTCAGTATAAAGATAACACTTTTCACCATAGAGGTAATGTCGCCAGATCTTTAGTGCGAACACAACCGCAGCTAGCTCAAGGTCATGAGTTGGATAATTACGCTCATGCGGTTTGAGTTGACGCGAGGCATAGGCTATAACTTTACCTTCTTGCATCAAGACACAGCCCAGTCCTTGATGGGATGCATCACTGTATACTGTGAAATCTTTTCCTGGCTCCGGCTGTACTAGGACAGGAGCGTGGGTGAGGACTTGTTTAAGCTGATCAAAACTCCGTTGTTGGTCCACTGTCCACACGAAAGGAATGTCTTTACGGAGAAGCTTCGTTAAGGGTGCAGCAATCAAGGAAAACCCCTTAACGAACCTACGGTAGTATCCTGCAAGACCCAGGAAACTATGCATTTCTCCCACGTTCTTCGGGGGTATCCATTCGAAAATGGCTTGAATCTTCTTTGGGTCCACCTGAATTCCCGCGAAAGATATCACATGACCGAGAAAAGATACTTCGGTCAGCCAAAACTCGCATTTACTAAGTTTGGCATAGAGCTGTTTTTCACGGAGGGTTTGGAGTACAATCTGAAGATGTTCTTCGTGAGTAACAGAATCTTTCGAATAGATCAAAATGTCGTCTATGAAGACAACGACAAATTTATCAAGATAAGGTCGAAATATTCGGTTCATCAAATCCATAAAGGCTGCAGGAGCATTTGTGAGCCCAAAAGGCATCACCACGAATTCATAATGACCATATCTGGTTCGGAAGGCTGTTTTTGAAACATCTGATTCCTTCACGAGCATTTGATAATAACCAGATCGGAGGTCTATCTTAGAAAAGACAGAAGCACCTTTTAGTTGATCAAATAGGTCGTCTATTCTGGGAAGCGGGTACTTATTTTTTATTGTTACTTTATTCAGTTGTCGGTAGTCGATGCATAAGCGCATCGATCCATCTTTTTTCTTCACAAATAAAACCGGTGCTCCCCAGGGTGAGGAACTCGGTCGAATAAACCCCTTACTTTCAAGGTCTTGGATTTGGGCCTTTAATTCCTTTAACTCCATTGGAGCCATCCTGTATGGAGCGATAGAAACTGGAGTAGTTCCGGGTTGAACTTCTATCCCAAACTCAACTTCACGTGTAGGAGGGAGTCCCGGAAGTTCTTCGGGGAATACGTCAGGAAAATCTCTTACTATGGGCATATCTTCAGGCTTCAGTTCCTTCGTAGATTCTAAGGCACACATAAGACTACTCTGACATTTAGTTTTCATTAAGGTAATGCTTTCTCTACCTAGTCCACGGAGATATAATTTCTTTTTAGAACAATCTACCCATGCTTGATGTTCAGCTAGCCAGTCTAGGCCAAGGATGAGGTCGAACTCATTAAAGGGTAAGACCATCAAATTGGCCGGAAAAGGAATTCCTTGGATCTTTAGGGGACAAGATCTACAGATCTTTTGGATTGTTACACTATCTCCTAATGGGTTTGACACAAGTACTTCGGAGGCAACATGTTCACATTTTAAGGCATATTTTTCAATCAAAAGTTTACTAATAAAGGAATGCGTGGAGCCTGGATCTATCAAAGCATAAACAAATTCAGAACATAACTCCACCATACCTGCAACAACATCAGGGTCGTCTTCTTGTTCGCGGCCTCGAACGTGGTACATCTGGGCTGAGGTCTTTGGATTTCGGCTAGCTGAAGGAGCATTATTGTTACGGGGCCTTCCGGAAGAACCAGACGGTGCTTGATTTATTCCCCTCCCTTTTACTGGAACGTTCTGGGAGGCTATAGAGGTAGGGGCTTGTGGATTTTGGGGGCATTGTCGGAGGAAATGACCAGATTCTCCACACAGGTAACAGGAACCTGTCTGCTTACGGCACTGTCCCGAATGTCTCTTTTGACAAAAATTACACTGAGGATTCTGAGGACCTTTGGCAGAGCCTCCTGTACTGTCTATTGAGGTTGTACGCGTAATAGTGGTCCCACCAGACGGAAATTGAGATACATAATTAGAGCGAGGTAGCTGTTGATTGGCAGATGACCTTTGGTCCCACTGTCTTCCTCTTTTTTGAGATATAGGAGGTTTGGAATCTTCCCGGAATCTTTTATCAGGTCGAGCTTGGTTTCCCTTCCTTCTTTCCGAGGCTCTCTGAGAAGCTTCGGTTGCAACGGCTCGATTCACAAGAGTTTGAAAATCCTCGATCTCTAGAGCAACAAAAAGAGGACGTAATTCATCACAGAGGCCATCTATGAACATCCTACATTTTTCTTTTTCAGTGTGGATAATATCAGCACCATATCTAGCGTACTTGCAGAAGTCATGAATGTACTGCTCCACTGGCCTTCCTCCTTGCTTCAAATGGAGGAACTTTTTACGTCTTTCAGCGAGGTAATGCTCACTAATATACTTTTTACGAAACTCCTGGAGGAAGAAGTCCCAGGTTACTTTATGTTCGGGTACAGTGAGAGTTACAGTGTTCCACCAGCTTTGTGCTTCATCTGCAATCAGGGCTAAGGCACACTCTAACTTATGCTCCTCGGGGCACTTTAGTTGCTTGTTGATTACTTTCAAAGTATTTTCTAGCCAATATTCTGCGATTTTAGGATTATCCAGATCTTGGCCAGTAAATGTATAAACTTGATAACGTTTGAGCTTATCTATAGGAGCTCGAGAGATCTGCTGAGCAGCTTCAGCAGATGAGGAAGGTGCTTCTTGTCAAAGAGACACCACTACTTGTTTTATCATGTCGGCCATAGACATGAAATATTCTTGTTGAGCTGGTAACATAGGCGGAAGATGGGGTGGATCATTCTGAGCCACTTGTGGTGGATCATTCTGAGCCACTTGTTCGGCCCTTGGCTCCGGCCTTACATTTTCCCCTCGAGTGGAGGAGGAACCATGATCGGGCTCATCTGTTTCTTTCCTATTGGTGGGAGCGGTCATTTTGGGTCTAGTTACACATAAGAATTAAATCGTGTAAGTTACAAGTCACAAAATACATATTTAATCAACTCCTAAGTGGCATATGAGACATAGACTCGTTAACGAATGCCTGGTTAGTCCTAGAATCGACTAAACCTAGGCTCTGATACCACAATTGTAACACCCCCTTCCCGGCCTGGTAGAGAACCGGGTCGGACAGTGTTATCGGAAAACATATTTAGAGATCAAAACTTATTTTAGAGTTCAAAAATCATTTCGGGGTATTTTATTAATCTCTTTTAAGACTTATCACATTGACTTATTAACAGTTTACTCAAATTGGGGTTAATTTTAAACTTTTTCGATCTAAGAGATTAAATCGTAAAATTTATAGACGACGGATCCTTGAAGTTATTATTATTACCGACAACTAGAATTAAACTTGTTATACCTAACCCGAAGAACATCATTGTAAATCAAGGTTATTCACCTATTTATTTAGACTGCATAACCGCTTAGTAACCATTTCATAAATTGTTCAAATCTATTTCTATTTGGATTATCATACTAAAAATTCCTTACGTATTTAAATGAGCCTAACAACTCACATAAATCTTGGAGTCCTTACTAATTCTTTTTACCAGATTATTACTCATATTCATATCTATCATTTTTATTATTCTAACATTTAATTTATTCGACTTATCTAGATTACTACAACAAAACCACCTTACTAAGTTACAAAACACGATTTATACAAAAGTTGGGTCATATGCCACTTTACTAGGAGTTCGCAAAAGATAACGTACATATAAGGTAGAGACGTGACTTGCAACTGCACCACACGATCAGAGGTTGAAAATTCTATCAGGGTCCTGAAAATGCATGAGACACACGAATGTTAGGCTTACAAGGCCTAGTGAGGTAGTCATAACAATGAATTCGCAAAAATATGAATGTCATGGACAAATAAATATTAATCTAACTTATTCACATGTTTCTATAACAGTATAAGCATAACATGATTAGATATTCATATCACATGCATATCATAATATAACCATAGATCTTATCATAAGCATAGCATGACATATTGTATAGAACACATATTATATTGGTACCATTGGATACGCGGATTCCCTGTACACCATATCATGAATCATAAATGAGCCGTAGCCCTGAGCCGTAGCTCCATGTATCCCTTACACTGCCATCCTTTTATCTCCCACATATAGGTCGTAGCCCTGGACCGTAGTCCTCCCTTATATGGTGAGCTCGAATAATCCTATGGCATGCCAATTGTATCCAATGTCCATAAATACACAAATTCACATATATCCATAACTTTCATATCATACCAATTATCAAATGAGCTGTAGCTCCATGTCAAGTAATATATTATTTTCATATATGTACACAGACAACATATCATAGCACATCCAACTAATGCAGAGTACTTACCAGATGCAGATAAATTCATAATTAATGCAACGGGGCAGCACCGAGCCTACCCCTGACACGACTACACTCACCTTGACAGACCGGTGCTTTATTTTTATTTCTTGGGCTTGACGGTTGTTCCGAATCGACCTCGTGTACTACGATAGTTAATAAAAACTAATTAAAATCGACAAGACAGTATCGAATAAATACAGAGATACTAATTAAATTCGATACCGAAACTTTGACCAACTAAGGATTTGAGCTTACCCCGACGTCAGCAGAGATTCGATATTATTATATCGAAAATATCATACCACCAATCTAACACTGAACCGTAATTATTTTCTCGTACCACTCTTCTCACCTATTTTTCTTCCTATTTTCGCACAAACTCCCCCTTATTTATACACAATTGCCGGCTCTCTTCATTTCCATTTACCATGTCAAATGGTGGTAAATTTATAAGGACACTTGTCCTTGGGGAAAAGTCCACGTAATGGACTATTTTGCCACACTTTGTGGCCTTTTGCCGTGTGTCCCCTTATGTGGGAGTTCATGGCTAAATTCCTTCATTTTGAAGGAATTTGGTCGTGGATCCCACAACACTATTATTTTTTTAATAATAATAATAATAATAATAATAATAATAATAAAATAATAATAATAAAACTCAGATGTCCTAATAAGATCGGATAATTGATTCGATAAAAACACTCGGTTGTCGAAGTTTAACTTTGACTAGGTCGATTTTTGAGGTGTTACAGTCTCAGACTGCTCATTAGTACATTCTTTGGGATCAGAATCTTCAGGAGGCGAAGAATTCGAATATCCTAACCCTTCTGGCCAAGTCCGTTTTGCACTTACTCGACGGGTCTTCAGATGAAATTTCTTAGGACAATCTTGAACAAGGTGGTCTGTCCTCCCACATAGGAAACAAACTCCAGTCCTTCTAGGGCGCTGTTCTGAGGGATGCGGGCCTTGACAAAATCTACAAAGAGGTCTTTCTTACTCTGGTCCGGACATTATTTGAGAACTGTGGATTCTTGAATTTCTCAAAAGGATGCTAGTATAGAATTTTATTGGATTGAAAACAAAGGTAAAGAATTCACTTATTAATAGAAAATTTGAAACTTTGTCCTATAGCTACCTTATCAATCTGCCGTCCATTGCCACCATTCCAATATTCCACCTAATGAGAATTGGTGTCACCAAATTGGGATATAAAAGCCACGTGTGGCTTTAACCTTTTACTGTGGCAATTTTAAATGCCACTTTCAATTGTTCTTGGACCGAGTGGCCTTAGAACGTAGCAGTCCTTCTTTTCTTTTTAACATTAGCTAAACCGTTTAATCTATTTTGGGTTCCAAATCGAACCAATCTATAATCGAAACGAAAAAATATTCGATCATTGGAACTTAACCTCGATTCATAAATTATCCGAATAACCTTTTTATAATACCGCATAATTTCTACATCAACAAAATATTTGGTCATTGGATTTTTAATCCCATCCGAACCATTTTTCGGGATGTGACAATGCATCCTCCTAGCAGTGGATTATGTCTCCAAGTGGGTTGAAGCTATCGCCACTCAAAAGAATGATGCCAAGACGGTCCAAAATTTTTTACATAAAAACATTTTTTTCTAGATTTGGCATTCCTAAGGCGATCATCAGTGATGAAGGGAGACATTTTGATAATAGGGTAATTGCTGCCGCCTTGAAGAAATATGGTGTCAAGCACAGGATCGCGACAACATACCACCCACAGACCAATGGACAAGCTGAGATATCTAATAAGGAAGTTAAGAACATTCTTGAGAAGATGGTTAAGCCAACTAGGAAAGATTGGTCTTTACTCCTTAATGATGCATTATGGGCATATCGGACAGCTTTTAAGACTCCGTTGGGCATGTCTCCATACCGATTGATTTATGGGAAAACCTGTCATCTG
The DNA here is from genome assembly GCA_958450335.1 of Hibiscus tridactylites. Classification (NCBI taxonomy): domain Eukaryota; kingdom Viridiplantae; phylum Streptophyta; class Magnoliopsida; order Malvales; family Malvaceae; genus Hibiscus; species Hibiscus tridactylites. The sequence continues at coordinate 61,611,154 of OY288290.1, forward strand.
CCTGTCGAGATAGAGCACAAAGCATAATGGGCGATCAAGGCAGTAAATATGGACTTGGACAAGGCAGGACAGAAAAGGCTATTAGATTTGTACGAGATCGAAGAAATACGGACAATGGCCTACGACAATGCAAGAATATACAAGGAGAAAACAAAGAAGTGGCATGACAAGAAGTTGCTGCCACGACAGTTCTGCCCAGGGCAGCTTGTGTTGTTGTTCAATTCTAGGTTGAAACTCTTCCTAGGGAAGCTAAAATCTAGATGGTCTGGCCCGTTCCAAGTGGTACAAGTTTTTCCCCATGGTGCCATCACAATTCGATCATTAAAAGACGGGCACCAATTCAAAGTCAACGGACAGCGCCTCAAGCACTATCAGGGGACTGAAGCCCCAGGAATACAGGAAGTGGTTACCTTAGGAGATGCCCCACAAGGCATCCCTAATTTAACCTAAGTTTTATTTTTATTTTATTATTTATTAGGTAATAAGGTTTATTTTTATTTGAATAATGTTTTTTCTATTTTCTGTTTTTAGGAAATAAAGGAGTCAAGAAGAAAAGGAGAAGTGACCCAAGCCCACCATCCATCCATCAGCCCAATAGAGCCCAGTTATTGCAGCCTGTCGTTCCAGCTGCCGCGCAGACACGGATAAGACAGACTGTCAACAGACTGACACGGCAGACGCAGAAGCGTGTGGCAGATGCGTAACAGACGCATAAATGCGTGTCAGACGCGTCAGACACGCCAAATCTCAACAGTCGCCCCGTTATTCACGCCTGCCGTTATTCACCCCATTTTCACTTTCATTTTTCATCACTTCTGCTTATTCTTACTTGTTTTCTCCTCTCGTTTTTCTTTGTTTTCTTTACTTTCAAACCCTTGCAACTAATATGTCTTCTAGACAGACCCGCCGCAGTGCTACCTCAGCCTCCTCATCAGCAGCAGCATCGCCCTTCGCAAACAAAGAATTATGGGAAGAAAGGGGCTTCATCTACATCCGCAAGGCACCGAACATGGGGCTCCGACCATTCATCGCGAAGGCTATAAGGGCTCAACTATGGGAGCAGTTCGCCGAACAACCGGCAGAACTAAACGACACATTGGTGAGGGAGTTCTATGCTGCCATCGACAGCAAGACGGCAACATCAGTAATTGTTCGAGGGGTAGAGGTACCATTCACAGCCGATAGCATCAACCACATGTACGGCCTCTACTTTGGTCCCAACGACGATGCCCATCAGCACTTCTTGGACACCCTCGACTCTGCCGCTTACAGTGCTGTTATGGCGGAGGTGACAGAAGAAGGGACGGAGTGGACTACTAGCAAGAAAAACCCCAACTCCGTAAAAAGGGGGCAGCTGCTCCCAGAAGCTAAGCTATGGAACGCTTTCATCAAGAAGCGTATCCTGTCGTCTTCCCATCACACGACGGTGAACCAGCGGCGGCTCGCCCTCATTCATTCAATCATGCACGACCGACCTATCAACGTAGGCCGTTATATGCGGGAAAGCATCTTGGATTGCACTTATCGAACAACCTCCCGCCTCTGCTTACCGTTCATGATCACTTCACTCTGCCGCTGCGCTGTTGTCCCCGAGGCATCCACCGATAAACTGGTCCAAGGACGAGGCTGGACCGATAACAACATCACCAGCCTCATGGAGCTCATAGTCGCAACACCCATCAACCCAGCTGCCTCCCCAGCAGATTCAGAGGAGGAACCTGCCGCCCAGACCGACCAATCCGCCCAAATCCTCGCCGCCATACAACGGGTGGAAGACAGACAGATGGGGCTGATGACATTCATCTGGGATTTCACAAATTCAACGGTAAATTTCATTACCAATACTTTAAATTATCCCGATGTTGTTTTCCCCACTTTTCCAGACCACTATTTCCACATCCCCACCCCTGTCCACACACCTACACCACCTGCCTTCCCACATACCCATTCCACCGCTTCCACCCCATCACCTGCCCCGACGGCAGCTGCGAGTCCTCCGGCCGACAGCCCCGCCCGTGGAACGAAGCGGCCAGCCACAGCCGACAGCGAGGAGGAACCTCCTATTAGGAGGAATTTGGAAAGGGAATTTACGCCTATCAAGAGGCAGAAACACGTGGCAGACAGGAAGCTAATGCCCAAGGCTAGCACCACCACCACCAGCACTTGGGATAGCGGCAGCAGCTCAGACATCCAGCTCGTGGAGCAACCTGCCCAGCCTCCACCACAGCCCAGACGCCGCCGCCAGATCCGTGTCAGCAGCAACAGCGAAGACAACGACTAAAATTTAAGTCTTTTATTTTTCTTTTCTTGCTGCCTGCTTATTTATATTTTGTGATGTACCTGCCTTCATTTTATCTGTCATTTTGCATTGAGGGCAATGCAACCCTCGAGTTTGGGGGTGGCACCCTCCATAGTAATGGAGTCTTAGTGCATCTTTTTATTATTGTTGTGTCTTTTATTTAATTAAGTTCTCTTAAAAAAATCAGAAAAGACTAAAATTGTTGGCTTAAAACTGTGAAGTTAACTTACCTGTCATGACAGCTCTGTCGTGGCAGCATCTTTAGGACAGTTTAAGGAGAAGTTTAGAGCCTTTCTATAGTTCTGAAAATTTAAAACACCATTGTGACTGTTATATTGCTTAGACTTCTTTTAGCCAAACTAGAATAGAAAACTTAGCACTTAGAGTAGAAAAGAGACTAGACTCTCAAGAAACCTAGAGGTGCCCAACACTGGCTCTAGGCAGATAACCAGAGAAAAAACTTCTAGAGGTGCCTATCACCGGCTCTAGACAGTTAACTAGAGGTGCCTGAAATACTGGCTCTAGTAGAAATGAGAAGAAATTAGAAAAAGAGAAAATAACTAGAGGTGCCTTATTCTGGCTCTAGTAAGGAAGAGAAAGAAATCAGTCTCGTAAGAAAAACTCTAAACAAGCTAAAGTATAATATTCTAGTGAAACTAAGAGAATCTTAGCATATAACTGTTCACAAGCATACACACACTGCACGAGGACTATAGGGAGATTCCAGACAGATCCTAATCTTTCCGGCAGGTTGATGCCGCCACAGAGAATGAGCGACGGGTAAGGGACAGTTCACTGTTTGAAAGCCAACACAAAAAAATATTTTTCGTTTAGCTCTTAATTGCTTGAGGACAAGCAGAAACTTGAGTTTGGGGGTGTGTTGAGTGTGTAAAAGTTCTATTATTTACACCCTTTTTAACCCATATTTCTGCTGCATTCAAGCATCATTGCATTGCATTTAGGTTAGTTTACAGCAAAACATCACAAATATATTAAAGGCACGGATTCTACTAAAAGATGACTGATTTTGCAGGTTGCTGCCATAGTTGACGGAGAAGGCGGGCGCAGGGCAGAGAAGCAGCAGAGCTGAACTGGACAAGCAGACGACGAGGATGATGCTGCCATGGATCTGCCGTGACAGCAAGGTGACATCAGCCTTATGAAGAGGAAAAGCAAAGTGGACCTCGATAGATAGAGAAAAATCTGTTCGTCTGTCGTGTGAAAACCAAATAATTTTCCAAGCCCCGGATCAAAAGATATGTCAAGCCAAAGCTCAAGGAGAGGAAATCCCAAGACACAAGGATGGCGGCTGAAAAGTAGGATACTTGGAAATTAAGTCTTTATTAGAATCTTACTTTTAATTAAAGTTGTAATCCTTGTTAACTTAGAATACTTGAGCCCAAAGCTTATATAAGGGCATAGATTTTAACCTAGGGGAGATCATACTCCATACATCATACTCCATACCCCATAACCGATAACCTAAACCCCTCCGTCGTTTACCCGTCGTCGACATGTTCTAAAAACCCCCTAGGGCCACGGGTTGTTTTGTAAAGTAGTTGCAAGGGTTGTTTTGTTTTAGGATTTTCCAAGTTCAATAAAATAAACTTCAAGTTCTCTTATTTTGGTTTTAATATCTTGCAAGAGCATCGGGAGAGCATTGTGAGGTTATCTATTTACTTAGCATCGGGAGAGTTAAGTATACGAAAGAGATAAGAGCGAGTTCTCTACTTTATAGTTGAACTATCTCGTGCCTAGGGATAGGGCGAGGTTAAGTGGCTAAGGAAGAATTCATACACATCGGTGTTCATCCTTCGATTCACGCCGGGAGGTAGCATCAAAGACATGATCATCGACAGACTTGGACCTAGGGATAGGCCAAGGCAGATCTGGGATTCTTGCCAAACTTGGAGTACGGAGTTGGTGTGTTCGCTGCCGCGACAGCTAACGGACAGCCGCCGCGACAGGTGCTGTCGGCGACGAGTGCGACGACAGAACTAGATTTCCTAAGCATTGCAATACCTGCACTACTGAGCAATTCAATACCAGCCCATTCTCTCTATCTTGATAATTTCAACTCTTTTATTTACGTTTTTCTTTATTATTCTCGTGACAACTTTCTAAACTATTTCCTTTACTTTCGTGCAGTAAACTAAGGTGAAGTCATTAGCCCAATCCCTGTGGAGACGATATCCGATACTTCGTATCACTTTACTACTTGCGTCGTGTACACTTGCACTACAATTGCGATAGACTCTTTTACACGCAACAACAACCTTAATTATAATTATATATAATTACAATCAAAATTAATCGATATATTATTTATTCTAATAATATTATGTTCAATAAAAAGCATCCTCCTGTATTTAATGCAAACGTATAAAACAACTCATCACTTTTTCTTTTAGGCTTAATAGGAAAATAGGTGCGCCTTTTTCGTTTGGTGTTAAAATTATTTTTTAGGTTAAATAGGTTATTAACGTTTCATTTCGTGACCCATTTAAAATTTTTCGTTAATTTTCACCGTTGAAAAACACGTGTAATCTCCTGAAAATTCTAAAATTATATTAAAAATAAATAAAATTTATAAAACAAAATAAAATATATATCCAGAAATTTTAAAATATTTTCAAACTAGTTCGCAAATTCCTAAACCCCAAATTCGACCACTCCTGTCGACATTGGACGCGTTGCCAACGATAAAATGAAGCGCCCTCCTCTCGTCGAACAACTCATACGCCGTTCGTCGTCTGTCCTGCCGCCGTTCGTCACGAATCGTTCGAAGAAACTATTCGACAATTTCAGCGCTTTGCACTGGTCGGTCTATTTTCAACGATGGGGTGGTGGGGGCAATGGTCATGATGGTCCGGCAACCGATGCGGTGGGCGGTGGCGTGGCAATTGGAAGCAGAATCGGCCCAAATCAGAATTTAGATTTTGGGATAGGGATTTTAGAATTCGAGGACTATTTTGTAAAATCTAATTAAGTAATTTTATTTATTTTTAATATAATTTTGGAATTTTTAGGAGATGACATGTGTCCTTTAATAGTGGGAATTAACAGAGAACCTTAAATGGGTCATTGAATGAGACGTTAAGCACCTACTTGGCCCAAAAATAATTTGGGCACTTAACTCGAAAAAAAGGCATAGTTTAAACACATATTTGACAGTTAAGCATTTATTGTACTTTCTTTTTTGGGTAATAGAAAGAACTTAATTCTAAGACTTAATAGTCAAAAAGGTGCCCAAACTATACTATTTTTTTTAGTTTGGGGCCTAACGTTTTTTTCGGGCCACCTTAGTGCCTAACATTTTATTTTGTAACTCAGATTAGGTTTACCGTGATGGACGTTAGTTTTTTACCATTATCCAATAAAAAATGGCCATGTGGCATGGTATTTTCTTTATTTTTTATTTATTAAAATTAAAAAAATTAATTTTATATTAAAAAAAATCAAAATATTTGATTTCTCTAAAAACCTCTCATCTTACCACCGATTCAACCACCACCGACCACCATTGCCTTCGTCGGCCCCCACAACTAAAAACCACATCATCCCGCCGTTGAAAATTAACAAAGGAAAAAAATTTAGAAATTAAATAAATAGATCCAACAATGAAGTAAAAGAGATCGAGTGTGCTTCTAATCGACGGCTAAAGGGTGGGTTGCTGAATAGTGAAGTACCCGATGCTTGGGTGGTGTACGGTGAGGTATATGTGATTTGAGGGTTTGATTGAAAGAAATTAAAACTTTGGGGGTTTTTTAAGAAGTTTATATTTTTAAAAAAATTTAGAAATTAAATAAATAGATAAAAAAAGAGTCATGTGTCGTGTTTTTATTGGACAAAATAGAATTTTTAACGGTCATTGACGAAAAAAATTTAATTTGAGTTACGAAATGAAACGTTAGGCACCAAAGTGGCAAAAAAAAAATTAGACATCAAACTGAAAAAAATATATAAATTAAGCAATTGTCGACTATTAAGCCTAATTCTAAAAACAAAACCAGGTATGTAATCTATTTAATCGTATGCATGTTCTAATATATATCTAATAAAAACAAGGATTTAGAGTATCACAAAGTACAGTTTATCACCTAAAAAAAGTTGGTCATCTAGGGTGCTTCATTAATTATTCACTAAACTAAGAATAAATCTACAATGCTATAAAAATCTTCGGAAAGGTGTAATGATTTCTCTTAAATTTTCATCCAATATCGTCGAAAAAAAGACGATTTCTCAATGTCGCCGGTAAAAAAGATGACTTTAATCATTCACCGTAAAGACATCCTTTGATGAACAAATAATTGATTTTGCATCTCATTTCAACCATTTTTCCTCAACAATAATATCTGAACAAAAATGCACCATGTATTTTTTTTACACTAATTGAGTGTCATCTGCAGGAAACAACATGAACATCGTGTTTTGTGACTAGCCAGCCAATAAAATATGAACCACTAAAATGTTAGAGCAAGTTGAATTATCAATTTTCATTTGAAGTCGATGAACAGTTAATGATTCAGACAGACTTCATTAAAACCAGAGTATGAATGTCTGCAATCTTCTTGATTCCCAACGAGGTTCTTCAGAAATGTTGATCTTTCTTTGCTATTGATATTCAGGTGACCGATAACGTGTCTACGATCCCAGTCTCGAACAGACAACATGATCGGCATCTGTGCCAGCATATTCTAAAAAAACTAAGCTTTGCTTTTGAATGTCTCATCCGTTTCGATATAAGTATATCGGAACAGATGGTGACATGTAGACGAGAAAAGATAAAACTTTGAGCATAACATCATATAAATGTCATGATCACCATGTATGGTTCATAATGTTTGCAAAAGCCAAAATTCCAGGTCCGTGACAATGGCAAGTTGTGTAGTTTCTTAGTCAACTAAAAAGACCAAGTGTAAAGTGAATTTCCGAGTTGGGACAATAAAAGTAAAAAAACCAAAAGGACTTAACTGTATAAAAAGTCATCTTCGTGGGACCTTCCTTGTAAGAAACTTGAATCCAAAAAAGTGATGATTTGAGAAACTACAATATTATTCCTTCCTAGGAATTGACAAATATATCCCTAAACAACCTTCCTAGAAACCTTGGCACTTGGCAGGGGCCAGGCCATCAGTTCCAAAAACCCTGAACATTACCTGCATCTTAGTCGTCTTCCCAAGGCACTCTCTTTCTTGGAAATCTCAACTCTTCTATATATTCCTCCATTTCCACTGCATTCCTCAATCAAACCAACCAAACATTTTCCACTCTTTCTTTTTCCGCCATGGCTAAACCTTCAGCTTCTGCAAATTCTTCTTCTTCTTCATCTGGTTTTGAGGATCTGTTGCCATTGATGGCTGACAAGCTGGGAGGGGAAGGTCTGATGGGGGAGCTCTGCAAAGGGTTTAACTTGTTGAAGGATAGGGAAAAAGGGGTGATCACTTTGGATAGCCTGAAGAAGAACTCGGCGTTGCTGGGTTTGCATGATCTGGGTGATGATGATTTGAGGTTGATGGTGAAAGAGGGTGATTTTGATGGCGATGGAGCGCTTAACCAGATGGAGTTTTGTGTTCTCATGTTTAGGTTGAGCCCTGAGCTGATGGAAGCCTCTCGGTTTTTGTTGGAACAAGCTTTCCCACATGATTTCCTTTGATCTTTTCTTCTTCTTTTGTTTGGTGTAATGGAATCCTGGAATTTGAGAAGAAAAGTTCATAAAGCTTTTTGGCATTTTCTTGTTCATATGTTTGAGTTTGGTGAACACTACTAATACGACAATCATTTAATTATTACTATCCATATCGACACAATACAGAACATTACATCTAAAAAAAACAAAATCGGATTAGATGATAGCATGGAATCTCTGTAATAATATAGTAATTTATTTAGAAAACTGTGAATATCCGACTCATGCTTATCTCTATTTAGTATTTACAGACTACAGTTACAGAATCCGAGTTCATCTTATATCTAAAGCACAGGGGATGGCTAAAGCCGGTTTTTCCCTAAATTTTTTTTGTTTTTTTAATATTATTTACAGACCTAAAACTTAAAAATCATTAATTTCTAATTTAATAGTTAGTGAGAGAATCGTCAAATTAGTATGATGAGATTTAATAAAAAAATAAAACTTATTAAACTCGTCATACGGTGAGGTTTTAAAAGGGAGAGCACTACAACTGTTCAGGACACCAACTAGCTTAGGGCCTCTAAATTAATCTAACGATAATTTATTTTATTAATAATCTAACCATAAATTTTCATGTTTTTTTCTAAGTCTCAAATTTTAATTTTATTTTCAAAAATTTAATTCTTTGTTATTCCTTTTTAATCTAACGACAAAAAATAATATAATATTTTAAAAAATATATATTTATTGTTCAAAATTAAGCTTCACATCATACCCACAATTTAATTTTTAAAATTTTATTAACAAAACAATGAAAATAACGTGGTTAACAAAATTTAATCATATTTTTATAGTTTATTAATAAACTATTAAATTAATTATTTAAAATAATAAAATATAATTTTGTTGTATAAGATCTATTTTGAGTTTTCGCTCAATGTTCAAAACGACTATGAATAGATGTTAGATCGAAAATATAATATTTTTAAGTATTTGATTAGTAAATAATATTAAAATAAAAAATTAGGTAAAATAACCGAGTAAAGCAGAGCTACAGAGAAAGATTGCAAAAAATGAAAAAGAACTAAATATTAAAATAGCACTAATTGATATTTTACGTAAAATTTAAAAGTCAGATAAAAATTAATCATTCTCATTAATATTGTCAACCATTCAACGTAACACAATTTAACGGTTTAAATAATTAATTTGAAATTTGTATAGCCGATGAGTGGGATCTTAGCTAGTTATCTCTTCTTTTGTTCTTTTTTTGATAACAAGAGAAGAAAACATCCAGCTCTACACTGGTGAGAGTCGATCAGCTAGCAGCAGGCGCTGCACTTCTCCAGACGGGTGGGCGAAACAGTGGCAATCCAAGGAACCTCCCCTAGCAAATTTAGCTAACAAATCCGCCACCTTGTTGGCATCACGGCTTATATGCTGAAATATCACCACCAAATTCCGCTGCACTATCTTCCAAATCTGATGCACCAACCCAATATGTACCGTAGTCGACGTACTCCTCGATAGCAAAAGAAAAGCTTCCCGACAGCCAACCTCCACAACGACCTTGTGATAACCATGGAGCCAAGCTTGAAGCAATCCTACAAATACACCCCACAGCTCCGCCTCCAATGGAGAACAAATCCCAACAAACTTCGCAAAACCAAAGAGCCAATCACCATGGCTGTCACGACCTACACCGCCGCATGAAGCGAAACCACTCGACACCTCCCTCGTGCCATCGGTATTAAGTTTCAGCCACCCATTCGGCGGTTTAACCCACTTCGCAACCCCGCTCGAGCCTACGGTCGAAGAGGCCGACAACACGGCTGAGATCGAGAGAGCCCGCACACTCTCATCTACACACCACCTGTTGTGTTCAAGAATGTTGAAAGAACCAGCAACATCCGGGTCAAATACGCAGGCATTACGATACTTCCAAATAGACCACAAGATAGCACCGAAACGCAAGTCCCAATCACTTGATTCACGCGTGAAGTATGCCGATTTCGAGAGATTAACGTGAAGCCACTCAAGAATGTTCATGGAAAGAAATTAATTAAGCTTTGGAGGGTGAACAAGACTTACCCACACACTAAACGCCGATGGGCACGTGCGAAAAAGGTGATCGATCGACTCCTACGATGCCCCGCAAACACCACAATGTGAGTTGGTCTCCATGTGCCTTCGCATTCTCTCGTCATTTGTAAGTAACTTTCCACAGCCGAGAAGCCATAAAAAAATCTTTGATTCGTTGGAGGCCACGGAAATGCGCAATATCCTTCCAGACCAAGTCCGCAGGGCCATCGATAGAACCCGAACGAATCTGATAGGCCGAACGCACCGAAAACTCCCTATGTGCCGACCATTTCCAGCCTACACCATTGGCTGCAACGCTTTGTTGTGGGGGTAAAACAGCCGCAAGACGCAGCAAAACATCCTGCGACAACAAATGCTGGAAATCATGCCATCGCCAACTGCCACTGTCCGCCACCATATCCGCAACACTGACTAATGACAACACATTACACAAATAATTATCCGAGACATGGTCACGCAATGCTCCAACCTCACCCAACCACACATCACGCCAAAAATCCACGGAATGACCATTGCCTATGGTCCAAATGAGACTATTTCGCTCCTCCTCCCAGACTAAACTAACACCTTTCCATAGATGAGGGCAGAGTGGACTGGAGATGCTAAGCGGAACCGATGTAAACCATTTGTATTTCGAGCGCAAAACCTGTACTCAGAACTGATCAGTATGGCGAACTAGATTGAAATAGATTTTCATCAAGAAGGCATCATTATGTATAACCAGTGATTTAAAACCCAAGCCACCCACAGACGTTGGTGAACAAACGGACTTCCAATTAACAAGGCTAATTCTGCTACTACTTGCAGAATGCCCCCAAATAAAACTACGAATTAACTGCTCTATCTCCTAACAAGTGCCTTTAGGTAACAGAGTGGATTGCATCGCATAAAACGGAATGGACGATAGAACTGACTTTGCAAGAGTAATTCTCCCAGCAAGGGAAATCGACTTGGCTGACCAACCTGAAAGCTTATCACAGGCCCGTTGCACCACATACTGATAAAAGGCTTTAGTAACTCGCTTATGCAACAATGGAACGCCAAGATACCTACCCAGATCCGATACTTGGCAGAAACCGAATGATGAACTGATAGAATCCCACAAATTTTGATCCACATTCTTCGAAAAATAAATACTGGTCTTAGCAATGCTCACCTTTTGACCGGATGCACCACTAAAATGACGTAACACCTCCTCCAATATCGGGACCTGGTCCAGAGAAGCCTCACAAAAAAGGATCATGTCGTCAGCAAAGAAAAGATGTGAGATCTCTGGACCTCGACGGACTAGACGAACCGGCTTCCATGTCTTACTCGCCACCTTCGCGCGGATAGACTGTGCCAAACGTTTCATACAAAGCACAAATAAGTAAGAGGATAGAGGATCATCTTGCCGGATCCCTCGAGATGGAAAAAACGGATCCGAAGCGGAGCCATTCCAAAGAACTTGAGTAGACACTGATGTCACACAACGCATAATCAAATCCCGAAACGCTGTCGATAAGCCAATCTCGCAAAGCGTATCACTAATAAAGTCCCACTCAAGCCTATCGTATGCCTTCTCAAGGTCGATCTTTGTTGCCATCCAACCCACCTTACCCTTCTTCACACGCATAGAATGAATAACTTCTTGAGCGACTACCATGTTATCCGTAATAGAGCGACCAGGGACAAAAGACGTCTGATTATCAGAGATCCAGTACGACAATAACGGCTTGAGGCGATTTACAATAGTCTTCGTCACAATTTTATAAAGCACAGAACAGAGTCCGATAGGTCGAAACTGGCTTATCAACTCAGGGCTACTCACTTTAGGCAACAGAACAAGAAGAGTCCGATTCAAGGAAGAGTCAAAAGGCTTGCCGGCAAAAGTATCCCGCACAAAACCACAAACAGAATGTCCGACAATATCCCAGTTGCGCTGATAAAATAGCGCGTGGAGACCATCGGCCCCCGGGGCCTTGAGTGGCGCCATCTCAAACACAACCCTCTTTACCTCCTCATCCGACACCGGACGCAAGAGGCCATTCAACAACGCACCATCAATAGAAGGAAAACAACCCTTACTTACACGACTAAGGTCAACGACCCCAGACAACGCGAATAGATCCTTATAAAAATCAACCGTTAAGCGCTTCAGGACTCCCTGGTCCGAACACCACCCCCCATCGGGCAATTTAAGTGCATGTATGAAGTTTTGTCTTCGACGCTTAATCGTACAATTATGAAAATACTTCGTGTTTTTATCACCAAACCTCACCCACTGTTCTCTTGACTTTTGTAGCCAAAAGGTCTCCTCGTGAAGAAGAATGGAATCCAATTCCGCGCGTAAAGAAGCATCCAAATCAATTAAGAAATCTGAGTGTGCTGATCGCAGGGCTCTATCAATCCCCCTAAGGCGAGCTAACAACTCCCTTTTCCTCTTGCTGATATGACCAAAGGTATTAACATTCCAATCCTGAACTTTGGTAACAAACTGATTCACATTAAGCGAAACATCAAGATCATTATTCCATACCCCACTCAAGAAATCTTTAAAGCCTGGATGATCTTGCCAAGCCGCTAAGAAACGGAATGGACGGTCAATATTCACACCCTCCTGGCGCGGGGCGTGAAACCAAAGAGGACAGTGGTCCGATCAAACTCTATCAAGATGGGACACGATAGCCGTCGGAAACAAAGTGGCCCAGGATTCATTATAAAGACAACGATCCAATCTTTTCCATAAGTCACCCCTCTTCCAAGTAAAATCAGCACCACGATAGTCAACTTCCAACAAACCAGTATTGAAAATAAAGTCGCTAAACAAAGAACAAACACCATTGCCCTGCGAAGAACCACCAACCCGTTCCTTACGACGCTTCCAAAGGAGCTATCTGCTTCCAAATGAGCTTACGCGTGGAAACAGTCGGACTAGCGTAAACTAATGTAAAGAAGAACCATCGCAGAGAATTAACCAGACGAACACGCCCATGAATGAACTGATTCGAAATACGGATAACTTCCACCTCCACAGTGTCCCGCCACAGAAGCCACACACCCTCACTAAGGCCTCTCACTTCAACCCGAAAGGAGTTCGGAAAGCCCAAGCGTGCTACCACTCTATCAGACGTTACACCGCTTATTCTTGGCTCAAAAATAGCTACGACATGCGGAGAACTTTGCCTACAAAAATCTTTAAAATAGTCACGAAACCCAGTACTCGCAGTCCCTCGATAGTTCCAAAAAAGAAACTTAAGCATCGGAAAAAATAAAGGGTGGACGTAAACCTCAATTAACTCCGAGAAGCAGCGGCCACACACGAATCGCTGCGCTCAACCAACACTCCCGAGCTGTCGATACCAACCGCCTCCATGCCACGCCCACGCATACCCTATGGGCCAATGACAGAATCGACCACCAACGAATCCTTTGAAACTGCAGCCCCATCACCCCATGTGATCGGATGGACACCGTTAGAGGCCAGCATCCAATCCGACAACCTACGAGGTGGAGGCACACGATTTTCCTTATCCCGACAAATAGCAAGCCCACGACGATTACCGTCCGACGAAATTTTACGCGATACTTTATTGCCCTGTTTCGCTAATTTCAAAGGCTGCTTTTCATTCGCTTCCTCTAATATCGCCAAAGCAGAATGATTCCCAGCTACAAGAGCCACCTTATGAGCAATAACCCGTGGACTCGACTTAGGGTCCGATGCCGCCACCTCAACCGGAGCGAGAGGAAGCTCGCTCATAGACCTGCCAATACCAGAACCATCCGACAACTCTCCTGGAGAATTGCTAACCAAAGTCCCATTACCACCTGCAGCCTCCTCAACTCGCAAACTTTGTGGAGTAACCTCCTCAACTCGCAAACTTTGTGGAATAACGCCCTGCTGCACAGCACTGGTGCTATGACGAAGGGTTTCCAACCCTTCAACACTTGGCGTTGGTGTTTGTGCAACCGCTGGAGGTTCAACTCCAGCCTCTCGTTCACTACGTTCCAACACAGAAAATCTCGAGCCCTCTCCACCTTGTACCAACGAACCCTTAGCATCAGGACGGACAACATTTTCCCGACGCGACTGACCCTGCCGTTTCTCCGTTATCATCCATGGACCAAAAACCGACTCGCGAATTGGAGTCTCCTGTTGAACTGCCCCCACTGTCTCGGAAGTCACAACCGTTGAGGACTTAGGTACCTTAGTAGAAAAAATCTCGCACATTTCCTTCACATGATCATAGGTACCACATTGAAAACAGATATTCTGTAGACCCTTATATTCCAAATTTTGCACAACACCATCGATTTTAATACAGGGGATCAAAGGCTTACCTAAGTCCACCATAACCGCAAGCCTCGCGAAGCGACCCCTATCACCCGCATAAGTACTATAATCTATTCGAACCACTTTACCGATCAAACCAGCAATATAACGAAAAAGTGCCTTAGAATAGTAGCGGTAGGGAAGCCCTGGCAACCGCACCCACACCACCACCTTGGACGGGTGACTTTCCGACGTGGAAAATTGTCGGCTCCACGATTGAACTGTAAGATAGCTTCCGAAGATCGTCCAAGGGCCTTCCGTCAGAACATGCACATAGTTCACCTTCTTCGCGAAGATAACCAGATAGTACTCGTTATCAAGATCAACGACCTAAAATTGTCCATGCAATTGCCACAGCGTCCGAATCTTACCTAACAGCGTGCGATAGCCAATCTGACGACCCAACATGCGGACAATAACCGAGCGCCTCATACTATGATCAATGCGCTCATAAATCGAATTAGAGAAAGATACAGCACGAAAGGGACCACTCCGATCAACGATTACGTCAGCCTCCCCAACGACGATGTCGTCCAAACTAGGCAATGGATCAGGGTTCGAGGCTTTCTTATCCATACCACGCACTGCTCTTGCGTAAGATTTCCTCGACGGGGACACCTCCTGATCAGCCTCACGCCCAATAGTTTAAGTACACACAACGCCATCCATGGCTTCTCCGCCATCCGCCGTTTCCGGCTCAAACAAAGGGTTAACATGCTGGTGACGCCCTTTCTTAACCAAACGATCATCATCCATGGGACGCGGCGAAACTGGCCGTTCCAGCGGCGGATGGAAGTCGGGCGCTCCCCTACCCATCCCTCCACCAACGCCCTTATCAGGTGGGACAGCCGGCGGGATCAAACCGGGAACCACCGGTGAGTAAGGATCCAAATTAGGATTTTTAGAGGAGTTCGTAACCATTAGGGTTCTTCGCAGTGTTATAGTTTTCTATTCTTTTGTTATTGATTGTATAGTGGGGTGACTTTTGTGGTTGTTTTTGTGTTTGTTTTTTTAAGTTTTTTCAGATGAATAAAGTGTTATTTATTCAAAAAAAAATAATATAAGTGATTAAAACATATTTTTATTTTGAATTAGAAAACAAAACAAGCTTCATGGTAGTTTACCCTTTTATTTTTATTTTTTTAATAGTTTACCCTTTTATTTTTAAAGTGCAAATTTTAGTAAATAAAAAATAAAAAGTTTTTGAAGTTATTTATTTATTCGTTTATAAATAGACAATGTTTATGAATAACTGAATGTAATCCATAGTTCCCTTAGATTCTTCGAAATCACCTTTCTTGTTTTTTTTTTTAAAATTTTCTTCGAATCACTGAAATGGGCGGAGGTCGCCGGTGCCGGAATTTCTAACACCGGTCTTCGTGGCAGTGTTCAGGCATCTCCATCGTCCGCGGAGTACTCCGCCATGCGCGTCGCCGCTTCTCGTTCGGCTTCTTCCGGAATTTCTGTTTCTGGCGGTGGAGTTTCTTCCGCTTCTGACATGACGGCGTCATGGGAGATGGTGGATGATTGGGAATTTGCTGGCGGTATTGAAGAGGAGGTGCCCACCGCCATCTCCGGCGGAGGAAAGCCGATGGCTCGGGTGTTGTTTGGAGGTGTTCCAACCCTTGAGGAGGCTAAAGAAGCCACTACTGATTTGAAAGATGCATTGGATAAGTAAAGATCATTGCTTTGAGAAAATTCTCTTATTAATTTTTATTTCATTGGATTCATTTATTCAATATAGGATCCATCTGTATGAACTTTGAAATGATAACAATATGTTATATGGATGATCATTGCTTTCCTTGGATTAAGATGTTGAATTTCATGAAATTTTCGAAAACATGGGGAACAATACTTGAATCTTTCAAGTTATGGACAGAATTTGATTCCTTTAAGGTGACATGGATCATTGATGTTCTAATTACATCATTGCTTTCCTCTGTTAAATATATGAAAACCATGTTGCTTTCTTGATCTGTTTGATACTAGTTTTTTTGGCTATTGGTTTTTGTTTTCAGGGCTTATCTATCATCTCCGAATTGGACCGACGATACTCATTCGTCTGGTTCGACATTGCGTTCGGAGGAGACTAAAGATTGTATTCCATATGATGTTAAAGCCACTTTAGCACCAAAGCCTGCTGTTCAGGCATTCAAATTACTCAATGAGAGTCCTGCAGTTCAGGTTGTGGTTAACTCTTTCGTTTTTCGTCTTGTTTGCTTTATTATGTTGAAACAATTAGAGGATTAGGAATTTCCTCGAAAATGTAGGATTCTTGTGACTTGAGACCATGTCTTGTCTTCGAGTTGGTTTTTGACATGTTCGAATACGAATCTCTCCTACAGAATGTTAGTAGTGCTGTTATGATCTGCAAAAGTACTTGGGAGGCTTATTTGGTTTTCGAGTTTCTGGAACCTTTTATCTTTAGATTACTTTGTGAATGTATAACTTTGTTTGTTGATGGTTTTGGTTTTTCTCCCAGTCTATTGTTGCGTCAATTGCTGCGGATCCAAATGTATGGAATGCTGTTCTGCACAATCCGGCATACATGGACTTCATCCGGTCGCATAAGACCAGTGAGAATTTTTACGCATCGGTTTCGACATTTGATGCTCTCTTTATTCACGAATTTAAAAGAAGGAATGTGTTGCAGATTATGCATTTGAACATAACGGATCCCCTCGGAGTTACGAATCTTCTTCGGTAAAGATCGAAGATTATCACGATGCAAATCAACCCCAAGAAGTCGAGAATCCTGTTTTGGATTTTGCAGAGAAATTCAAGACTAGTGTGGTTGAGATGGCTAATAAAGCAACTGGTTTCCTGCAGAGCCTCTTTATTTTACCCTCTGCTGAAACGAAGAAAGGAAATGCCGGATGGAACTATTTCGAGAAGACGATCGGAGCTAGCCTAATGGGGTTGGCCGTGATGGTTATTATGGTAGTGCTTCTTAAACGAGTCTAGATTAAAAGTAAGAACTTTTCTATCTTACAAAACAAAGCATATGCATGCTGTAACAGTTAGCAAGTTAAGTCGATTGTTAAAATCATCAAGCATTCAATGCAGAATGCTGTTGCATTTGAATGTAATTTACTCTAAACTAAACAATTGGGTAAATAAATGAAAGGGGATTTAAATGGTAAAAAAAGGGAAATTAAACTTTAATTTATTACTTTTATCTAAAAAAGAATTATTTATTTAAAATTACATATATTTGAAATTTGAAATTTTTTAAACCATGATCTAATTATAACTAACAGTTAATCTCACCACACGTCCCCAAATTATAACTCTTATTTTAAATTAGTCCATAAACTTTTAAATATTTTAATTTCATCCTCAAACTATAACTTTTATTCTAAATTGGCACCCAAACTTTTAAATATTCCATTTCCCCCCAAACTATGACCCTCATTCTAAATTGGTCCCCAAACTCTTTAAATATTTTAATTTCATCATTGAATTATCGTTTATATCACATCATATTATTATATAATGATCATGTTTGCTAAACAGCGATTTGAGCCAAAATTAGAGGTTTTAGATAAAATTAGAGGTTTGACCGGTCAAATCCGCTAACGTGAGTGTTTGGTTAATAACAGATTGAGGTGAAACCTCTAATTTTGAAAAAAAAAACTACTAATAGGAGCTTTTTGAAATTAGAGGTTTTGATATAAAAGTTATAAAGACCTTTTTACCCTTAACAAAAATAAAAAATCTCCAAATAACCTAAATTTAATATTTTCTATTTTTAATTCTTCACCGTCATATTTACATTGCGACATTTGTAAACTAATATTCTTTTTATTTTTTTCTTTTTATTCTCACAAATTTATATTTGCACTTAAATTTTTTTTTTCGACTAAAGGGAAAAAAGCGTCTAACACAAGCCTCGTTAAAAAACCTCCCTAAACCTAATGGAGGAAAAAGAGTACATGTGTTAGAGCTACAAGAGAGTTCAGATCAATCAACAACAAACAGCACACACCATAAAACCAACCCGAGGTCAACCTATACCTTCCGAAACAATACCCCAACCACTACTCATATCCGCATCAAGCAAAGACAGCACATTCACCGGTGGTTCTACCCAGATCTTATTGCACACTTCAGTACCCATGATCTCCTTTGCCAAGCAATCCGCAACACAATTGGATTCCCGATCAACATGCTCAAAGGAAACCTCCCACCCTCGATTCACAAACTCCGCAACTGCTATAACAAGAGCGTTATCAGTACGTACCGTGGCTCCACGCTGAACAAGACAAATCGCCTCCCGGCAATCCGATTCGATAATGATTTTCCGAACCCCAAGACTCCAACCACGAACCAACCCTTCCAAGATCGCCCAAAGCTCCGCAAACAAAGGCGAACAACACCCGACTTGGCGAGCAAAACCTATCAACCAATCACCCATCTCCGTGCGACAAATACCCCCTACCGATGCCTTCCCCGTCAACCTATTCACAGCGCCGTCAACGTTTATTTTCACCCACCCACTCGCCGGCCTCCTCCACCGGTTTCCCCGTGGAATCCCATGGACCATTGTGTTCCCAACCCCCACTGTTGTCCCATTCGCACCTTTAACTTCCTCCAAATATCGCAAGCTCGCATAACGCAAATCTTCCTTCTCAACAAAATCGGGATCAAACAGCTTAAAATTTCTCCTCGACCACAATTTCCAGCATATTATCGGGAACAAGACATGCCAATCCCGACCATAACCATCGCCCGTACTCCTTGCCGTAATATTCACCGTCACCCAATCATCAAGGTCCAGGCTGAAAAAACTGCTACGTTCGCTCAAAAAGGTCCGCCACACCCCTCGCGCAACGCTACAGTCCCGAAGCACGTGAAGCACGTCCTCGGCTCCATTGCCGCAAACCCCACACCGATCATCATCTGTCATATGGCGCCGCAACCTCTCCGCATTTGTCAATAACCGTCCTCGCGCAACAATCCAAATGAATGCTCGAATCCGGTAAGGCAAAGGTAACGCCCAAATCCTCTTCCAAGCCCCCGAAGGCACATCAGTCCCAACACCTGACAGACCCTGATAAGCTGACTTAACAGTGAACCTATGTCGCTTGTCTCCATGCCACCCAAGTTGATCCGGACCTAGTCTATGAGTAGGTGGATAGCACGCGAGGATGCGTTGCACCACCTCCTCCGGTAACACTCCACGGAGCCCTTGTACATCCCACTTCTCATCCCAAATCGTGTAGGCCACTACCGGACAGGGCTCGGGCTGCGCATCCTCAGGGAGGTATCCCACGAGCGGACCTACATCACCTAGCCACTTGTCATACCAAAAATAATTATATAAACAATAAATTAATATATAGATCCTTCAATTATGTTTAGGAATGTTATATTTAAAAAAATATTTTCATAATCTAATTAATATTAATAGATACAAAATATCGATAACTAATAAACTATTCAAACAAGTATCAAATATAATCATGTTCTTATATGTTATTTTTCTTGTTTAAATAATCAAACAACTATAAGCTATCAGCTAATTTTACCAAACACTTTTATACAATTAGCTAATACAATCCACTAGTCAAATAAGCTAATGCGATCAGCTATCCGCTAATTGTCAAACAGGGCCAATACACATTAGTGTTTCATGACAATTAACGATTTTATTAACATGAGTTATGATTAGCATATACTAATAATTTAGGGATGCAATTAGAACATTCAAAAAGTTTGAGGACTAATTTAGAATAAAAATTGTAGTTTGAGGATGAAACAAAAATAATCAAAAGTTTGGGGACTAATTTAAAATAAAGGTCATAGTTTGAGGATGAAATTAGAATAATGAAAAGTTAAAGGACCAACTTAGAATGAGTGTCATAGTTTGGGGACATGTGGTACAATTAACTCTATAAGTAACACAATTTATAAATACTAGGACTACCCCTTTTAAAATCGTGATAAATTGAACATGTGGAGTGGTTTCAGTGATAAAGAATGATGTATTTTATCCAGGTAACCCGAGTTCGAGTATCATATGTGCACGGTATGCGCGCCTTATTAAAGGGCTAAAAAAATTGAACAGATACTACCTTGTAATCACACCAACATATTCAAAAAAAAAAATCATAATAAGTTGATATAATGTATAAATGTTAATTTTTTAAATAAATAAGTGAAATAGTTCAAAGGCTATAAGTTACTGGCATCACTTACGCCATTAAAGGTGGTAAATGGGTCTGGTTAAGTTCGAGTTATTTTGGGTTTAATTCCATTTGGTTTTAATTTGATTTTAGTTCGAGTTTATAGTAATTCAGGTCATATTAGGTTGATTGGTTTTTCAGGTCGTTGTTTTTTTGTTTGGTTAATATTAGATCAATTTCGATTCGATTTATTTCATATTTTAGATCAAATTCGATTAACATTTCAGGTCGATATCATCTCAAGTCAAATAAATTAATTCGATCTTGGACCAAATTTGTGAGGTCTATATGCAATGTAAGCTATTCTAACCTGTAGACCTTGAGCTTTCTTATTTGTATTTCCATGGTTTGCATGTATGTTGCCATAGATATACTACATTTTTCTTGAATTATTTGGGTTCAACACCCGTATCAATATATATCTCAGGAATAAGACTCTACAAATACATTAAAAAAAAGGTAAACTACAACGGAGGTCACTCAATTATGAGTAAGGTTATATTTGGGTCACTCAATTATTAAAAGTTACATTTGGGTCACTCAATTATAGGTAAGATTACTCTTGGGTCACCCAATTATTAAAGGTTACATTTAGATCACTCAATTATGAGTAAAGTTACATTTGATTCACCCTTCATATTTAAAAAAGTCCATCAATTTAGTCATTTTTTCTTCGAAATCACGTGTATATCCTCGTTAACATTAGAGTACTTCAGTTGAAATCATTAATTAATCTAATACATAAGTTGATGCATTTTTTTAAATATGAAGGCCGAAGGGTGACCCAAACGTAACTTTACCCATAATTGAGTGATCTAAATATAATCTTTAATAATTGGATGACCCAAATGTAACCTTACCCATAATTGAGTGATCTAAATGTAACTTTTAATAATTGAGTGACCCAAATATAACATTACTCATAATTGCGTATGATTGATGCTTACACCAAAATACGCGTGTTCAAAAAAAAAAACTAGCGAGGTCATGGTTGGTTTCATGTATGTTGTGGGCAATAATATTAAGGTTTGAAACGAAAGAGTCGGTAAAGAAAAAAAAATGCTGTCTTGGTGAACAAGTTGTGTTTGAAAAAGGCTGTCGTAATCTTCCCTCTGTGTTTATCTAATTATCACTTATTTTGCAACATCAAGCTCTGCACTGCTATTCACAGCAAGTTTAGTAAATATTCTTTTAAAATTAAATAAAATTTTTGTATTTGAATATATACTTAAACAAAAAAATTCAAGAAATAATTTTACAACCCCATCACTGTGAGCACTGAGCACAATGTACTCCTCAGCAGTAGAGAAGTATACACCATTCCTACTGAAAGATTTCTTTAAGTCTATGCTAAAAAAACGGAAATTACAGGATCATTATATGACTAGTTCATTTGACAAACATTAACTATATCAAAAGAATTTTATTTTATTAATATTTAAATACAAAAATAAGAAAGACAACATGTAAAACTTGAGCTAAAAAGAAAAAATAACAAGACTAAATTTGGATGATGAATGTTAGTCGCCCTTTGATAAACTTAAGATATATTAGATGTCGACTTTAAACGGTTGAAAAAAATTAAGGTTAATTCGAAATAATAAAATAAAATAAACAGAAATAATAAAAATAAGAGGAAGTAAATAGATTCGAAATGAACCACAAACAAGTTGCTAAGGCCTGCAGAAATGTATTTTCCTTAAAATAATGTATTTTCCAAAATTCCAGTAATGAAACAGTCAAAAATACTAAAACATTCCAACAGTATCGGAGATAAAATAAAGTACAAACAAATCAATAAACAATTATAAAATATTACAATATTTGGAGGCAGACGAAAAATCACAGGTTATATAATAAAATAAAAATAATAACTTTACCAGGAAGTGAGATGAAAAGATATTACTTTTTTTTATTTAATGGCAGGATGGTTTTATTAATAAAATACCATACAACAATAGTATGAACTAACTTGCTTTAATGGTTAAGGAAATAGTTGTTATTCTTAAGATCACGGGTTCGAGAACTAGCATTAGCAGCAGAGTAAATATTTGAAAGTGAAGGGACAAATTTACTAATAAACTAATTTTTAAAAATTTATATTGGTAGATAAAACTAAAAAAAAAATCTTCGTAGGTGAGAGCGATTGCCCCTCTCCACCCTTAATAGTTCTGCCCTGTATGTTGCCATAGGCTACATTTTTCTTGAATTATTTGGGTTCAACAGCCATAATCCCATATCAATATATCTTGGGAATAAGATTCTACAAATACATTAAATAAAACAAAAAAAAAACTGAACATATTTGCGTATGATTGATGGTCGTACCTAAATTTGAGATATATTAGATTTTTACTTTAAACTAAGTAGCATCATCATGGTGCATGGTCAGTCCACAGTATTTTACGGTGAAGTAAGTACATATCAAAGCAATAATAAGCGAAGCCAGAACTACGAAACGAAAGGTATGGATTCAAGCCTTGAAAGCCAATCACACCATCTGTTTTAATACAGGCTTGATTAAAATTATCTAAATTGCTTCCCATTTCTCTGTTTTGCTTTTAAGAATAAGGATCAGGCATATTTTAATACAGGCTTGATTAAAATTAAGTATCTAAATTATACTTTTTTGTTTTAGGTGTTTAAATATTTTATGGTCAAAATAAATATTTAATATTTACATTGTTACTATTTTAGGGGTCTGACGTTTCATCTTGTTAATATTTTAAAGTCGACCATTTAAGAAAACCCAACACCAATAATTATTTGACAAGTGGTTTTAATTTTAATTTGTTTTAATTTTTAATTTCTTTTATAATTTTGTTTTATTTTTAATTTAATTAAAAAAACTCTAAATTTTACAATAACCCTCAAAATTTCAAAACTTAAATCTCAAATTTAAACGCCACCACCAACAATCGTCACACCGCCGCCCACCACCCTTGGCCTAAGATCCACATGATTATTTATCAGATCCTTCCATCATCAAAAATTGACAAATGACGTTATTATTAAACGTCAAATACGAAAACTTCATTCGAACGGCAGTCGAAAGAGTGACGAACAACTTGCAAACTGTGAATTGTGCGATAACAGAAGGGGAGTTCACTTGGCGACGATGGCGTGACAATGGTAGCAAGATCGTTTTGATTTAGGATTTTAAGTGAGGTTTTGAAATTTGGTAAATTTTGAGTTTTTTAAATTTAAGGTTTTAGGAAAGTAAAAAAATAATTAAAAGAAACCATAAATTAAAACCTACTAATGTTTTAATTAACTAACAGATTCTTTAACGTCAGCTTGATATGGTACCTTGCATGTTTCTCACGTGAACCGAACAATCTGGGGGTGATGTACACGCGCTTGGGGAGTGAGACGGTTGCTCCCTGGCTTGATCTGGTCCGTCAGATCAAATCTATATCTGACAGCTGTCCCTTAGCTGCGCGGGAAACCAAAACCAGTATAGGGTTTTTCCCTCTCTTTTTTGCTTAGGTTATAACGGCCCTTAATATTGGGTTTGTAAAACACATAAATGGATTGGGCTGTTTTAACTTTTAACTCAATTGAGTTTTAATTTAATAAATTGTTGCATTTCATATTTAATATATATTTTATTAATAATATAAAAGGGTCATCAGATCCAAATAAAATTAATGATTACAATATAAAAATGTTTTTAAATAATACAAATTTTAAATGATAAACAAAAGCGCACCCAATAAGTATACCATAAAAAATTGCATCGATATAAACTATATAAAAATCCACATGTAATTATATAAACTCAATTAAAGCAGAGTTAATTGCCTACCGGAGAATAATTTGTGATTGAGTAGGGATGGTGATGGCGTGGGACGGGAAGGGTTTTTGACCGCCCGGCCCGATTCAGATTTAAATATTATTTTTTTTTCCGATTTAATATATCAACTCTTAAATCTGATTTCGACTCGGAAATTCAAAAAATCTTAATTTTCACCGACGATAAAGGTTAGACCTGGTCAATCTATCATCACATTCACAAAATATGATTTCAAGGGATTTTAAACTTATATAAAAAATAAATTAAAACCAATATTAAATTACTCACATGAAAATTTATATATTTAAAAGAATAATTTTGAACCATTGACCGTCATAATCATATATGTTAAAACTTGAACAACGTCTAATAAAAATATACGGTAAACACAAACCCAATAAAAACAAAAAATAAAGCTTAAGACCCATAAAATATGTAAAAATTTAAGCTGGCGGGGTGAATTTTTTTTAGCATAT
Organism: Hibiscus tridactylites; assembly: GCA_958450335.1. Lineage (NCBI taxonomy): Eukaryota > Viridiplantae > Streptophyta > Magnoliopsida > Malvales > Malvaceae > Hibiscus > Hibiscus tridactylites. Next base: position 61,635,963 of record OY288290.1, read on the forward strand.
ACCTAAATCCGCCCTACCCCAACTTAATATTTTTCAAAACCCGCCACGCCTCGATTAAAAAACTCGTCGGATCAGATCGAGGCGCACCGAATAAGTTGGGTTGGTGGTATATGGTATATTTTCTCTAAAAGAACATGATATTATTACAATAATTTTCCTTTGAATTATGACTTTAAACATTTATTATTTTGGCCATACAGAAATAAAATGACTAGAAAGTTTTAGAGCTTCCTGCAGCACCGTATTAGTGTTGGAAAAATTCGATAATTTTGAAGCTTTGAATAAGAAATTGATTCAAATGTTGTTGAGTAAAATATAGAACCAATTGTTGGTTCGTAAATGTGCAGATGTGCACGACGTGGGTAACGCAAATGTCTGAATCGGTCTGTCCTTCGTGGGCTTGCAGATATTTTGACCCAAATTTGAAATGAATTTTCTTCAAATAAAAGCATAAATTTGTCAAATTTTATCTTGGAATTAAAAGGGTAAATATTGAAATTCGGATAATAATTTTGAAAATTACTTTATAGGAGAATCAATTGATTCTCAATATTAAATGCTCTATTAGGTCAAAAATTCCACTTATACTCTCATGATACTCCTATAAATAAGGAGTAAACCTTCTAGGTTTAAACACAACTAAAAACCACATAAAAATTTTATTGCTTTACTCTTTGGATTTTACAAGTAGTTTTCGGTGGTAGACGAAGGCAAGAGTCAGTTCGTGATCTGCACAGTAGTGCAACTGCGGCTGATCATTTGTTGTTGTATCTTGGGAGACAGACGACCAATGAGCTCAAGCACCATAGAAGTGGCCAAAAATCTGTCTTAGGGAAACTGCGTTCGTGCAGGCCTCAACACGTTTCTTTTAGTTCCAAATCGGTTTGATTTATATATTGCTGTATTGTTCTTAATTTTGTATTGTTCGTTTAAATAATATTATTTTATCTTATTATTTATTCTTGGATTAACGCTTATTTTCTAACAATCTTAAGACAGATTTTCGAATTTTAATCCAAGACGAACAATTTACCACAACAGAGTATTCATCTCGAAATCGTGAGTTTATTGTCGGGGCGAATTACAAGGATTTACCTACCGAAATGGTACATGAAATTTCTTATGAATTCAACATATGATTTGACATGAATTTGGTGAGGTTAAAGGTTTTTATTAAATTTCATTAAATGTTGAATATAAAATTTAAACATGTAATCTTTCCTAAGTTTAGTGCGCTATTCGATGGAAATTATCAAAATTGAACAAAGGAAATCACGAGTCCCGAGCAAGAGTGGTGTGCTCTTCAATGATAATTTTAAGGTAAAACTTTATCATTATGATATTATTACCTAATATTGTTTTTGGCCTTAAATATGAAAAAAAGAAATTGTCTTGTTCAGTTAGTAAGAATCAATGTGATTCTTTTATTTTAAGACATTTATTCCTTAAATAATTTTGGCCTTTAATACATTTGGCGTGAAAAAAGAATAACTGATGTCATATTTATATGTGATAATTATTATTTCTTTCGAACTAGTTTCCTTCTGAGAAATTTTATAGAGACGAACAAAAATATTTAGGCGAAATCGTGATTTGTTTTGGAAATAAAGATCTCGTAAATAATTCGTTTCAGGAATTAATTTATGTCGTTTTAACGGATTTACGTGATCTTTTCCAAAACAAGAATAAAAAAATTAAAGGATCAATTCCTTTAATTTTGTTGCCTTGATATCTTTGGTTTGGGTTTTAGTGCTACTAATCCCAATATTTAACAAAAGATACAAGGGAAATAAATCACTGAATTTATTTCTTCATTAGAATTTTGTGTTGATTCTAATTTTGGAAAAGAAGATAAATCATTGAATTTTTTTTCAAGAGAATCTTGTATGATTCTAAGGTTGCAGGGAAAATTAAATCATTGAAATTATTTATGTATGAATCAAGTATGATTCAATTTTTGTAAAAGGAAATAAATCATTAAATTTATTTCTATGCTAGAATCATGCGTTGATTCTAACTTGTTAAGAAAAATAAATCATTGAATTTATTCCCGTAAGAATCAAATATGATTCAATTTGTGTAAAAGCAAATAAATCATTAAATTTATTTTTGTACTAGAATCATGTGTTGATTCTAACTTGTTAAGAGAAATAAACCGTTGGATTTAATTTCGTGAGAATCTAGAATGATTCAACCTTTTAATAAATTGATGAATTTATTTTGGAAAGAGAAATAACTTAAAGTTATTATTTCTTAAAGAATCAAGTATAATTCTATTTTAAAAATAAATCAGTAAATTTATTTTAGAAATAACATTGGTTACTAAATTCTGACTAAGGTCTCGAATCAAAGCATAGAAGAATAATGGTTCTCTATGTCAAAATTAAATTCTTAAAGTCTATTCTGATGCATGCTATGAAGTGCACAGTGTTTAAAAATGGCAAAAGAATCGTGAGGGTCGTTGGACCATAAATGAAAGATTCCAAATTGTTGTGAATCAAAGGTAGTGATTTTTCAAGAATAGAATCCATAAATGATGATTGAAAGAAAATTTAAAAGTGTATGTCTAGGATTGGTTCTTTGAGAGACTTAGTATTTAAGCGTGTCTAGTGCACCACCTCTCTTTCATAAGTTACCTACCTGGTGCATTGGTTATTATTGTTCTTTCTATTAAAACCGTGTGAACTTTTGTTTGGGGTTTAGTTTAATAAATCTTCGTCATCTAACAAAAGTTAAAAATTATGTTTCTGTTTCAGATTTTAGTCTTTGACTAAATTCCAGACGTTTAACAAATTCATAATGCTTAGTTTTGGATTGTGTCTACGTGACACAATGGAAAAATCAGTGAAAGTCATTGGAAAGAATTTCAAACATGACAAAGAAAATGTTGCATATTTGACCATGATAAATCTAGTCAAATATCTGAATGATGATCCTCATATTATTAAAGAGGATAAGATAAATATTGTTACCACCTTCAAATGTTACAAAGGTAAATATTGTTAAGATATATATTATCATGACAAACACAGTAGAAGTCAAAAATTACTTCAAACTGTAAATTAGACGGTGTGTTGAAGAAGCAAAATTTCATGAAAAAAGTGCTTCAATTGCAATAAGATTGGGAACAAGTCTTCGGACTATAGACTTCCAAATGAGAAAAATGTTATTGCCATAACAATTGATATGACAACATATTAGTTGAAGGAATATGTTTATTACCTTCATTAATGATAGCACAAAAAATGTTATGTGCATTTACTTAAAAATAAAGATGAAGCTATAGTGAAAATTGTTTTCTATGAGTATGATGTTGAATTCCAAACTTAATTAAAGGTTTAAGATGGAGAGAAGCTCTATATGAGTAACATTGGTACTATAATGTGTTTAACATGGGGAGGAAGTTGTTCTATAAGCTAATTACCTTTGAAATAAAATTTCCCATAATTAAAGAGACAATACATCATATAAGTTATGGAAGGTAATTAAACCTTTCTACAACTACTTGAAAATGTGGGGTGTCTTGTAAAGTGTGATAAGAGTTTTTTTTTTCTATTCTAAGCGTCCCCACTTTTTGAAACATTTAATTAAAATGGGATTTTAAAAATTCGAGCTTTAGAAAAACCTTTAAAAAAATTTTTGGAGTTGGAGTCGCCACCGACCACTAAGGTAGGCCGGAACCGTAAAAACTAAACCAAAGATTCGTTTGAAAGGGTTCAGGAGTTGGTTACGTGTGGGGAAGGGTTAGCACCCCTATCACGCCCGGAAATCGGCACCAAAACAATTGTTGCTTTTAAATTGATGGAAATTATTTGAAATTTAAAATGAATTTAATTAGGGGTTCTTGATTGAAAATCGGACTTTAATTATACGAGCATATCCAAATTGGTGGTTCCTAATTAATTTGACATTTAATTAGAAAGGATGACGGTACACCGGACCAAAGACTAAATCGACATTATATAAGTCTGACTGTCGTGTTAGTTTAGGGTTCGGATCTCGTACGTCACCTTTATGCATGATGCAAGCAAATAAAATATGGTGTTATGGTATGGTCTTGTTCGTTTTAATTGCAAATTTACCTTTAGACGATTCGAATTAATTCGAATATTCGAGGAATATCTAATAAGCTAGGATATTCGACCCGAATACGCGAATTAATAAGTATCTCCTTTTTATAATTAAAATTAATTATCATGCAAATTAAAACATTAAGGAGTCACATGAATGACAATTGGAATGCATGTCACAAAAAACATATTCAAACCACATGAAAAAAGCTAAGCTATGTGCACATTTAAACCACTAATTTACGCATAATGAAAACATACATTAAGAAAAATTAAACAATACTAATATTAAAAAGCATATGATCATATACATATAAAAACATACGTACACCACAATTCATATACATGAATTCGGTATGAACATATATTAAAAAAGAGAAATGCATGAATAACAATATTTAACAAAAATAAAAATGCTAAAAAGGCAACATGACATAGACCACAATTGTAATAAATCCATTTAAAAAATTAATTAAAACACAAAATGGGACCAAATTGAAAGAACGCGGAAAGTACGAAGGACCAAAACAGTGATTTGACCACCCGAAAATCGATTAGAATGAAAACAGAGATAAAATTACAAACATTAGAAAAACTAAAGGGACCTGAGACGGGATTTACAAACACGGAATGGCCTGGGGCGATATTACAAAAACGCGGAGGGATTAAAAAACGGATTAAACCAATTTTAAAAACTTAAAACAATATTTAAGCCGGGTTAAAACAGATTTCAGCCCCTTTTTCACATTTGTTAACCCTAAAACACTGAAAGTCTCTCCCCTCTTCCTCTGTCGTTTCGGTGCCGGAACGTCGGCCGATGCTAATCGACGGTCGGCGTTCCCCTAAACAAAAAACCTTTCTTTTTCTGAGATCAAAACCATAAAAGCCCCCAATTTTTGAAAACCAAAAAACAGATTAAAAAAAAAGAAAACTTTTTCACTTTAAAAAAACTGAAACTGATTCGCCCTTTTTTTTTGCTTACCACATTTTACCGGCTCACCATGCATGGCCTCGAATGGCCAGAAGGCTTGTTGGCGGTGAAAGGGGTACCCGGGGTTCACAAAGACGAAACGGTAGAGGTAAAACCCTAACTTTCCCTTTTCCTTTTTTATATGCGATTTGAAATGAAAATAAAAAATGAGGATGATACCTCAAAAGACGTTGAGGTTGTGCTTTGTATTCTCTGAAAGTTTCGATTACAACTTTTCTCCCCCCATTACATTGTGGTCTTTCGGCTTTTATAGCCTGAAAAAATTACATATTTTGTTTTTTTTAATTACATGTAATTCTCGAAATGTGTTGTTGGTTGCTCTCTTTTTGTTCGTATTCACCTATGCAATTGTGGTTTGTTGCCTCGTACGATTATGTTTTCTCTTTTGCGTTTCTTGCCTCGCTGTAATTCATGCATCTTCTGACATTTCGGTTGTTTTCGTGGGTGCATGTGACAGCTGAGGAGGGGACCAGAGGGCTTGGGACGATCTGAGGACGTGGAGCCGATCCGTGGAGTGATCCCAGTCGTTGGTGGATGATCTGGACGAGCTCGGGTTGATCGAAGAGAGCAGGCGTGCGATGCACGCGCGAGTAAGGGAGACAAGTAGATGCGCGTGGGAGATGCCTGGGGTCGCGTGTGGACGCGTAATGGCCTAAAAGCTTCCCACTTCAATTCTGGACCGTTAGATCTATCCCAAATCTAACGGTTGTGGTTGATGCGACGCAGAGCTTGGGAAGAAGCTTCTAGAGTTTTTGCTGATATTCGATCTAGACCGTTAGATCTATCCCATATCTAATGGCTGGGAGCCGGCTGCGCAAAACAAAGATAGGGTTAAGGTTTTTGTGTTATCAGATTAGGGTATTAGGCAATTAGGCCAACGGGCCTTGTATTCTTTTGTAATAGACATTATTAAATAAACTGTTGAGCTTTATTATTATAAATATATCTTTACTCATATTAGTTTTTTTTGTTTTTAGTTTTCAGACTTATTTTGAAATAATAATAATAATAAATATGTGATAAATAATAATAATATAATAGATAATAATATACGATAATAGTATAAATAATAATAAATAGTAATAATAGATAAAGATAATAATAATAATAATAATAATAATAATAATAATAATAATAATAATAATAATAATAATAATAATAATAATAATAATAATAATAATAATAATAATAATAACACTAACAGTAATAATAATATATGGTATATGATAATAATAATAAATAACGATGATGATAAATTAATAATGATAAGATAATAATAATATAGTAAATAATACTAATGATATTTTGTTTTAATCTTAATCATATGAACAAAGCCCATTATTTTAAAAAAGAAAACGGGTTTAACACCCCGAACAAAATAGGTGATTACACAAAGGTATTGACCTCATTACTGAAGCAAATGAAAATAGATCCCAAAAAATGGTGGATTGTATTTTCATTGGCTATACAGAACATAACAATGTATATTGATTTCTTGTGTATGAATCGAAGAACCCTGAGATTCACAAGCATACGATAATGGAAGCAAAAGATGTATTTTCTTTGAAAATGTAATCCCTTGTAAATCTAGGTAAGTTGGTCAAAGTTCAATCAAACAAACTTCGGAGACTATCGATAAAGATGGCTCAAATGATCAATAAGGGGTTAAGCTTGAAATAGAGCCACAAAGAAGTAAACGAGCAAAGGTAGAAAAAAAATTAGATCAATTTTTCTAAACTTTATGCTAGAGGTTGAATCTCAAATGTATAATGATGTTATACGTTCATCTGAATGCACCTTATGGAAGGATGCCATTAAGAGTGAAATCAATTCCATCATTCATAACTATACGTGGGAATTAGTGGATATTCCTCTGGGAATTAAACCACTGAGTTCTAAATGAATTTTCAAACGAAAAATGAAAGCAAATGGAACAATTGATAAGTACAAAGCCATATTGATAATAAAAGGTTACCGATAAAGGAAAGACCTTGACTATTTCGATAAATACTCTCTTGTATCAAGGATAACCTCCATAAGGATGATACTTACAATTTTCGCTTTTCGAAATCTAAAAGTACATTAAATAGATGCCAAAACAGCTTTTCTAAATGAAGATCTTGGTGAAGAAATATACACGGAACAACCTGAGGGTCATGTAGTTTAAAGTCAAGAGAGGAAAGTCTGTAGATTGGTGAAGTCCTTGTACAAACTTAAACAAGCACCAAAGTAAAGACATGAGAAGTTCGATAATGTCATGATGACAAACGACTTCAAATGAGTGTGACAAATGTGTATATGTCAAAACCACTAATATTTAATATATTATTATATGTTGGAAATAACAATGAAATGGCAAACGTACCAATGACTTGTCAAATTTGAGATTGACATATTTGACTTTGGGCATCCAAATCAAATGGTCACTTGAATGTCTCATATTGGTGTAGTCACACTACATGGACAAGAGAAGTTTGGCAAGGATGTTTCTGGTATAGCTAGAACTCCAATAAATACATGCCAATATTTGTCCAAGAACAATGACCAAAGTGTTGACCAAGTGGAATATGCAAGGGTCATAGGCAATTTAATGTGACTCATGAGTTGCACTAGATGAGATATTGCTTTTACTGTGAGCAATTTAAGCAAATTCTCAAGCAATCTGAGTGAAAACCACTAGAAAGAGATTGTGAGGGTACTAAGATATCTTAGATATACTCAAAATTATGAATTGTATTATTCTAGATATCCTAATATTTAGAAGGATATTCCGATGCAATTGGATATCTGATATTCAAGATATCAAAGGCACAAGTAAATATGTCTTCACTTTGGGAGGAAGAACTGTGTCATGGAAATCCTCAAGACAAGCGGTTATAACCAGATCTACAATGAAATCTGAGTTTATAGCTCTAAACAAGTTTAGAGAAGAAGTCAAATGGCTTCAGAAATTTCTTAGAGCATATTACTGAATGGCCAAAGCTAGTGCACACAATGTGCATACATTGTGATGACCAAGCAAAATTGGTAGAGCATAGAGCTTGTGTATAACGGTAAGTCGATACATATGCGTCGTCGACATAATACCGTTAGAAAATTGATCTCAAATGAAGTTATCTATATTGATTTTTTGAAATCAAAAGATAACGTTGCAGATCCACTAATCAAAGGGTTAAATCGAGATCAAGTTTAAAAAAATCAAAAGGAATGAGACTAAAGTCCATGTAAATTTAAGGTGCTATGTGAAGGAAAACCCTACTTATTTGACTGGAGATCCCAAGATATAGGTTCAAAGGGATAACCTAATTGCTTAGACCTATGCGGTCACTGCAGGGGAACTTATCCCCAAGTCCATTCCTATAATGTAAATAGTGATCAAAGTGGTTTAGGCTAAGCAATACTTTTAATGACCATTGTGTGTTTTGGTGAGTCAAGCAACATAAGTCACCTATATGAGAGTGAAGTGGGGCCGCTTCAATGAGACTATTGGGCATAATTCTTTCAAACTCTTGCAGAACCAGACGATGTCTACGACCATATGGACATACCCATGAGAACTAATACTCTTATCAGAGAGGTAGTTGTGTGAAATATATCATCGTTTACACAAACAGCAGAACAGTTCAAGGACATTACATCTACTGGTCAGCTAGTAAAGTAAATATACTTTCACAAGTGAAAGTTCAAGGGTGGACACCTACCTATCCTATGCAGCTATCGATCGTAAAATCTATCACCGCATTGAGTCAAAATATTTTTGATTAAAACAATTTCATTCATGTGGGGGATTGTTGGAAAAATTCGATAATTTTGGAGATTTGAATAAGAAATCGATTCAAATGTTGTTGAGGAAAATATGGAACCAATTGTTGGTTCGTAAATGTGCAGACGTGCACGACGTGGGTAACGCAAATGTCTGAACCGGTCTAGTTCTTTGTGGGCTTGCAGATATTTTAACCCAAATTTGAAATGAATTTTCTTCAAATAAAATCATAAATTTGTCAAATTTTATCTTGGAATTAAAAGGGTAAATATTGAAAGTTACCTTTAATTCAGATAATAATTTTTGAAATTGCTTTATAGGAGAATCAATTGATTCTCAATATTAAATGCTCCATTAGGTCAAAAATTCAACTTATACTCTCATGATACTCCTATAAATAGGGAGTAAACCTTTTAGGTTTAAACACAACTAAAAATCACAGAAAATTTTTATTGATTTACTCTGTGGATTTTACAAGTAGTTTTCGGTGGTAGACGAAAACTAGAGTCAGTTTGTGATCTGTACAGTAGTGCAACTGTAGCTGATCATTTGTTATTGTATCCTGGGAGACATACAACCAATGATCTCAAGCACCATAGGAGTGGCCGAAAATCTGTCTTAAGGAAACTGCGTTCGTGCAGGCCTCAACACGTTTCTTATGGTTCTAAATCGGTTTGATTTATATATTGTTGTATTGTTCTTAATTTTGTTCTGTTCGTTTAAATAATATTATTTTATCTTATTATTTATTCTTAGATTAACGCTTATTATCTAACAATTAGTAATCATTCGGACATGTACTGAAAACCTATTCCTCATTTGGTTTGTCAAAGTTCATAGACGCAAGATAAATCCTTTGTCTGATCTATGCTTATTAATGTATATTTAATAACATTAATTTTTTAACAGTATTTCATAACATTAATCAAATAAATGTTTAAGAGTAATTTTTTTCTGAATTTTTAAAAAAATAATTAAACTTTAATTTTTTTACCCAATTAAGTTATTCAATTAAGAATTTGAATTAATCTTTTAGTTCAATGATTTAATTGATTTATTTTTTTTATTCAATGACTTACTTAATTTATTGTCTTGGTTCAAAAGCTTACCTTACTTGGGTGTAAAAAATTTACCATTAATAAGTAATTCTAAAATTGTAAAATATTTCAATCCCTGAAGTTATAAAAAAATGAATCTCTTAACTTTTGAAATTACTATTTTGACCCCAAAAAATCCAAAATTTCACAATTTAGTCAACAAGATTTTGGACTATCAAAATAAAGGTTTATATGTTTTCCAAAGTTTATAAAATAGTCCCCAAAACTCTTTTGTTTATAATTAGTCCCAAATTTAGATTTTTTAGTGTTGAAAAATCAATACAAAATCTTCAAAAGTTTGAGTTTCAAAAATTAATAATTCTAAAATTATGGTTTCTAATGTGAGGGTAAAATCGGGTTATGACATAATATTCGATTAACTCGAGTCAAAATCTTTTGAGTTAGTCGAGTCATAGTTTATAACTATAACTTTTTTTTGAATTTTTTTAGTTGAGTTTTTCGAGTTTCTGTTCAAATGTAACTATAAACATTTATAAGGTAATTGTATTAATTAATTAATTGAAATTTAAAAACTTTATATAACCATATACGATACACATATATGAGTTTTTTTTCATATTTTTCATAAGGATATATATAAGACAGAATCGAGAGACTCAACTTGAACTTGAATCGGAGAGTCAAAGGGTCGCTCTGATACCACTTGTCACGGGGCTATTACCTTACACTCTTCCCAAAAGACATGTTTGATAGGATGTGCAGCGCCACCGTTTATATATCCCAAGACCTCCCTTTTTCTTTTCTATGTGGGATTAATAACACCGCCTCTTCTCAAACGTGACACTAGTAACTAAACATGTTTTGTGTGACTTGTTAAAAAATAACTATTTTGCATTCAAAGAATAAAACATTGAACCCTCTTATCCTATTCTTGTTATTATAGCTTGCATTTCAGCGTTTTTCTGTTTATTCTTTGACTCGTTACTTTAATTATGACTGAATTTGTAAAATTATAATCTCATCCAAATAAATTATAATATTATTTTTATTAAACCTTAATCACCCAAGAACTCAATAAACACAATAATAAAGTCAGTCAACACATAAGTCTTGCTTTAGATCAAAATAGTAAACAATAAAGAGCCTCGTTAAAATTTGCATATTTTATTCCTTTATCTTTCAATATATAAAGAGCTTTATCTTCTTCATTTGCTTACTATGATTTCACTCTACTTTTTATCTTTGTTTCTCATCAGTACTTGTGAGTTTTTTTACTTTATAACAGTGATATTTTTTATTATTATTGTGTCGATTTTGTTAATTTTTTACCACTACAATAGCTGCCAACAATCTCAATTGTCACCTATATTACCTATTTCGCATGAGTTTGTTGACCACTCACCTTCAAGAACCGTGCCCACCCTTGCCCCCTCACCATTCTCCTTTGAGAGTAATACCTACATATGTCCCACACACCACCCATGTCCCACACCATTATCCCTTCACATTAGCATGCACCCAAGAAGTTTAAACGAAAATTGAGATTGTTGAGACTGACACCGAAGCTGAAGCTGAATCTGAAGCTTTCACTCCAAGTTTGTCATAACATACAACAAATTATGGATTCTTTTATTTTCTTTGGTTAAGAGGTAATCATGCGAAATTATTATTTTTTGTTTTTTAATGTTTTATTAGAACAATTTTTAAACCAATTTATTGGGGGAGACATCTAAAACTCGTTTTGTTTCTCACTATATTGTTTTTCTAATTTTTTGGAAGATGTGGTTCGAAAAATTAAATTTCATAGAACTGTTTTGTGGTGTGTCGAATAGGTTTCAGTTTTTATTATCGTCGTTATATTTATTTACTTTATAATTATTCTCTCATGACTCTCGTAGATATTTTTGTCTTTTACTTCGGTTTCATAAAGATTCTGATTTTTTTGTTGAAATTTAGGGTTTATATGTTGAAACCTACATCCCTAACCATATTACCCTAAAAATTAAACATAAACTCTAAATTCAATATTTTAACACTAAATTTTAAACTCTAAATTCTAAACCACATAAATTCCAAACCTCAAAACCAAATTTCTAATCCTTAAAACTTAAACACTTGAAATATTCTCCCTTAAATTAAATAAATATAAAAAAGTTAAAATAAAATACACGGAGATGTAATAGGAAAATACTAACAAAAAGAAAACTTAAGAAAATTCCTATCACAATACTAAACTTTGTCTCATGACTCTCGTAGATATTCTCTCATGACTCTCGTATATATCTTTGTCTTTTACTTTAGTTTCATACAAATTTTGATTTTTTTTGTTGAAATTTAAGGTTTATATGTTGAAACCTACATCCCTAACCATATCACCCTAAAAATTAAAGATAACCTCTAAACTCTAAATTTTAACACTAAATTCTAAACCTCAAAACTAAATTTCTAATCTTTAAAACTTAAGAACTTGAGACATTCTCCCTTAAATTAAATAAATATAAAAAGGTGAAAATAAAATACGTATAGATGTAATAAGAAAATACTAACAAAAAGAAAATTGCTATCACAATACTAAACTTGGTATTAGAAATATTCAAATAATAAAACGGCAAAAAATACTAAAATATTCCAACAGCATCAGAAAAAATAAAATAAAATCAATAAATAATCATAAAAATATTAAAATATTTGAAAAGGCATATGAAAAATCATAGGTTATAATATAACAAAAATAACAACTTTACCATAAAGAAAGTGAGATGAAAATGTATTATTAACAGCATGATGGTTTTATCAGTAAAGTTTCATAAGACAATAAAGGCAAAATCATAAAAACAAAAAACCACCTAAATAACAAAACCCAAGAAGACAAACACTAACCATGAATAAGCAAAACTCGATTCGACTCGAGATGAAAAATTTCATTTAATTCAAAAAAAAATTAAATAAAATTTGAGTTGTAAATTAGAAATTCGAATAACTTAAAATTTTCAATGATTAGTAGATTGATTTTTAAGTTATAATCGTGTCTCTCAATTTTTAATGATATATATATATATATATAATATAATATAAAGAAATATATGTCACATATGAAAAAATATAAAGATATATATAATTTAAATAAAATCGTACTATAACATGATAAATAATTACAATTAAATTTGTACAGGAACTCGAAAACTCGATTCTACTCAAATTTTATAAACTCGACTTGAATTGAAAAAATTTAAATAAAATTTGAGTTGTAAAACATGACGTGTCAACTCGAATAATTCAAATTTTTTTAACTCAAATTTACTCGATCAAACACTCAGCCTAGCTAACCGACCAAACTTCCTTCACGGCTTCACCCGTGTAACAATTTTGTATATATTTTAATATTTATATATATATATTATTCTATCAATAATTATATATATGTATGAACTACATTTTCAACCTCATAGGACCCACATGGGTTTATCTGAAACAAAACCATGTATAAATATATATTGTAATAGTATCCAGTAGTAACTAGTGCCACGGGGTTATTACCCTCTTCCCAAAAGACATGTCTAATAGGATGTGCAGCGCCACCGTTTATATATCCCAAGACCTCCTCTTTCCTTTTTTATGTGGGATTAATGACCCCGCCTCTTCTCAGAAGTAACATTCTCCCCCACTCAACCTCGTGAGGCCATCGTCACGAGCTCTCGCTCTCATGATTGGCCAATTGTCACGGTTGTCCACCCTGCCTACCCCACTCATGGGTGCTCGGTGTGAAATCGGACAGTCAAAGGGTCGTTCTGATACCACTTATCACGAGGCCATTACCCTCTTCCCAAAAGACATGTCTGATAGGATGTGCAACGCCACCATTTATATATCCTAATAGCTCTCTTTTCCTTTCTGATGAGGTATTAATGACCCCGCCTCTTCTCAGACATGACACGGGTAACTAGACATATTTTGTGTGACTTATTAAAAACAACCCTTTTGCATTCAAAGAATAAAACATTAAACCCTCTTATCTTCTTCTTGTTATTATGACTTGCATTTTAGCGTTTGTCTGTTTATTCTCTAACTCGTTAATTTAATTATGACTAAACTTGTAAAATTATAATCTCATCCAAATAAATCATAATATTATTTTTATTAAACCTTAATCACTCAAGAACTCAATAAATACAATAATAAAGATAGTTACACATGATTCTTGTTTTAGATCAAAATAATAAACAATAAAGAGTCTCGTTAAAATGTGTATTTCTTATTCATTTATCTTTCAATATATAAAGAGCTTTTTATCTTCTTCATTTACTTACTGTGATTTCACTTCACTTTTTATCTTTGTTTCTCATCATTACTTGTGAGCCTTTTTACTTCATAACAATGATGTTTTTTATTATTGTTGTGTTGATTTTGTTAATTTTTTACCACTATAATAACCGCCAACATTCTTAATTGTCACCTATTTTGCATGAGTTTGTTGGCCACTCACTTCTAAGAACCATGCCCACCCTTACCCCCACACAATTCTCTTTTGAGAGCAATACCTACATATATCCCACACACCACCCATGTCACACACAAAATTGAGATTGTCAAGATTGAATCTGGAGCTGAATCTGGAGCTTTCACTCCAAGTTTTCTACAACATACAACAAATCATGGATTTTTTTATTTTCTTTGGTCAAGAGGTAACCATATGAAATTAATTTTTTTGGTTTTTTAATATTTTTGTAGAACAACTTTTAAACCAATTTGCTGAAAGGAAAAATTCAAAACTCGTTTTGTTTCTCTCTATATTGCTTTTCTTATTTTTTTTGGAAGATGTGGTTCGAAGAATTAAATTTCATAGAGCTGTTTTGCGGCGTGGTCGAAGAGGTATCAGTTTTTCTTATCGTCGTTATATTTATTTACCTTATGATTATACTATCATGACTCTCGTAGATATCTTTGTCTTTTACTTTGGTTTCATACAAATTTTAATTTTTTTTTGTTACCCTTCTCTTTTTCATTAGTGGTGATGAGAAAATCTCTAATATTATTTCTCTCATATTACTTTGGTTTCATACAACTTTACCGTAAATGAAGTGGGATGAAAAGATATTACTAATAGCAGAATAGTTTTATTAGTAAAGTTACATAAGACAATACAGGTAAAATCATAAAAGCAAAGAACCACCTGAATAACAAAACCCGGGAAGATTAACACTAACTAGGAATAAGCAAAAAAACGTGATTCGACTCGAGACGAAAAATTTTGACTCAAAATTTTATAAATTCATTTCGAAAAAAATTTAAATAAAATTTGAGTTGTAAAATAGAAATTTGAATAACTCAAAATTTTCAATGATTGGTAGATTGATTTTTAACTTCGAATCGTGTCCCTCAATTTTTCTTGATATATATATATATAATAGGAAGAAATATATGTCACATATGAATATATATATATATGCATATCTTATATGATTAGAGAAAGTCGTTTAAATTTGAATAGAATCGTACTATAACATGATAAATAATTACAATTAAATTTGTACATGAACTCGAAAACTCAACTCTACTCAAATTTTATAAACTCGACTTGAATCGAAAAATTTCAAATAAAATTTGAGTTGTAAAACATGACGCATCAACTCGAATAAAAAAACTCAAATTGACTCGATCAAAACTCACCCTAGCTAACCGACCAAACTTCCTTCACCCATGTAACAATTTTGTATATATATATATATATATATATATATATATATATATATATATATATATATATATATATTATTTTATTAATAATTATATATATGAACTACATTTTCAACCTCATAGGACCCACATGGGTCTCCCTGAAACAAAACCATGTATAAACATATAGTAATACTATCCAGTAGTAACTGGACTTATTTTATGTAACTTGTTAAAAAAAACAACCCTTTTGCATTTAAAAAATAAAACATTGAACCCTTTTATCCTTTTCTTGTTATTATAGCTTGCATTTCAACGTTTGTCTGTTTATTCTTTGAATCGTTAATTTAGTTATGACTCAACTTGTAAAATTATAATCTTATCTAAATAAATTATATTATTATTATTATTATTATTATTATTATTATTATTATTATTATTATTAAACATTAATCACTTTGGATCAAAAAAGAAATAGCCTTACTTTGGATAAAAAAAAGAAATCAATAAACACACTAATATAGTCGGTCAACACATGGGTCTTACTTTTGATCAAAATAGTAAACAACAAATAGCCTTGTTAAAATGTGCATTTTTTATTTCTTTATCTTTCACTAGATAAAGAGCTTTTTCTTATCTTCTTCATTTACTTACTAACTGTCATTTCATTTCACTCTTCAACTTTATTTCTCTGAGATTTTTTTACTTTATAACAATGATGTTTTTTATTATTATTGTGTTGATTTTATTAGCTTTTTACCACTACATTAGCCGCCAACTATCTTAATTGTCTCTTATATTGCCTATTTCGAATGATTTTGTCGGCCACTCACCTCCGAGAACCGTGCCCGCCCTTGCCCCACACCATTCTTCTTTGAGAGCAATACCCACATATGTTCCACACACCACCTCTGTTCCACACCATTCTCCCTCCACGTCAGCCTCTACCCAAGAAATTGAGATTGTCGAGACTACCGAAGCTCCCTCCACGTCAGCCTCCACCCAAGAAATTGAGATTGTCGAGACTACCGAAGCTGAAGCTGGAGCTTCCCCTCCAAGTTTGCCACAACCTACAACAAATCATGGATTTTTTTTATTTTCTTTGGTCAAAAGGTAATCGTGCAAAACTTGTTTTTTGGTTTTTTAATGTTTTAGTAGAACAACTTATAAACCAAACATCCAAAACTCGTCTTATTTTTCTCTATATTGCTTTTCTTATTCTTTTTGGAAGATGTGGTTCGAAGAATTAGATTTCATAGAGCTGTTTTGCGGTGTAGTCGAAGGTGTTTTAATTTTTATTACTGCCCTTATACTCATTCACCCTATGAGTATCCTCTCACGACTCTCGTAGATATCTTTGTCTTTTACTTTGGTTTCATACAGATTTTGATTTTTTTTGTTACCCTTCTCTTTTTCATTGATGGTGATGAGAAAATCTCCCATATTATTTCTTGTGTAAATGCCATGACGTATGTGTTATTCTTTGCTCAAGCTAAAAATTTCGGGGATCGTTTCGAGGATGTAATTGCACCATTTATGGCACAATTTCCACGTCCGAGTACTTTAGATTAAGTTGTTTGTCACAGACTTATCTTCTCTCGAGCTTATTCGTGCGGCGTTAGCACTCCCGACTCAATGTTAAAAAGCCTTATCTTCACGCAAATGATATGGCTAGATAGAACTTAAGAAAGGAAACTTGTATTAAGCTTAGAAAACTTACAAGACTTGGAATTCTTTGATGGATTTTGGGATTTGAGGGATGGTTACAAATGAGGGTGGATGGTCCTATTTATAGGCCTCTCCCTCCTTAGAGATTATTCTAGATAATCCTAGATAAGTACAAGTTCTAGAGAAATCTAAGTAACTCTACACTTATCTACATATGTCCCTAACTATCCAAAATATTCTAGAGAGTTCCAGAGATCTTTAGAGCAGTCTCGATCCTTCCATAATCTTCAAGGATCTTATATAACATTCTAGGACCTTCTAGAATGTTCTAGATGCTTCTAGAATGTTCCAGGTCTTTTTGGAATGTTCTAGAACCTTCGAGAATCTTCCAAAGTCTTCTAGAATCTTATAAGGCTTTCCAGACGTGTCTAGACTTTTGGAGAACCTCTTGAAACCTCCTAGATTCATGTAGAAACGTTTTGAGCGGATTGTATGCCTCTCTAGGTCATTCTGGAACCTTCCTTGATTCATGTTTGGCCTTAAAACGCGCAAGGCACTCCATTTGGCCTTGATTAGCCTTGGTGCTCATTGGCGGGACGTGACATTCTTCCTCACCTAAGCTCGCGACGCCCTCATCGCACCTTCGTTGAACTGTGGTGTTTCCAAAATGCTTCTTTTGACTCTCAGCTCGCTTCCTCCTCACCCTCAGCTTGGCTTGATTGGTGTCCCTTCGGAATTGGAGTGTAGAGAGCACTTTAGTCCCTTGCTTGGTGGCCTTAGTTATTGGTACCACGCAAGCCTGGTCGTTATCCATGATGCTCATACTATTGGCAAACAACATAGGGATTGCCTTGACTTGCTCGAAGAACTTGAGCCTCAGGACGATTTTATTGTCGTCCATCGATACAATCGAGAAGCCCATGTGCCCTGACCATGTCCCAACACTAGTCTTGACTCCTCGAGCAAACCCATGGATGGGTTGGGCGGTAGAGTTAACCGCCTTGACGGATCCACCTCTTCCTACTACTCTAAGACCAAGCCTCTTGACTTCTTCGAAGGAGATAAAGTTGTGGAACGCACCTATGTCAAGCATGGCCTTTGAGTCTTTCCCGTTGATGGTGACGTCCACGTAAAGCAACCCTTTGACTTCAGTCTTTGGAGCAGACTGAATGTCGTTGAGTAATTGCATGGGTCTCATTTGTGCACCTTCGTCGCCACTTGCATCGGTGTCACTACCTTCTTGATGCTTGGCTAGAAGCGAATTAAGGGCTTTCTTTTGTGGGCACTCTCGGACCCAATGATCACTATCGCAAATGAAGCATTTATTTGGTGGTGATCTCTTCGTGCCTCGAAAGTCTTTGGATTTGCCCTTGTCCTTACCCTTTCAAGGGGACGAGTCTCTGTGCTTGGACGAGTTGTCCTCTTGGTGACCCTCCTTGCGATCGTTTTTATCTCCCCCGCCTTTGACTTGATCGCTCTTCTCATCTTTCGGCTTGGTGGTGGACTCTTTGTGGCTAGAGTAGTCGATGAGACTCTCGGCTACGGCAATGGCATCAGCAAGGTTTTGTACCCCACGACACCTTGGTTAATATAAATGATAAATTAAAACCTACCATGAGTCTGGTTTTAATTGGCAAACAGATTTTTAATGGCATTTAACGACTAGACACCTAAAATTAACGAAATAAAATGTTAGACACTTATTTTAACCAAAAAAATTTAAACACATAAAAAAAAATATATAATTCATGCACTTATTTTTTAATTAAGCCTTTAATATACTACTCATAGAACCATGTTTTTGGTGTTAAACTAAAGCTTCATTGGACTACCAACGACCAATTGATCTAGTGGGATAAGGCACTAGATCTTTAAGCAAGGTCAACGGTTCAAGTCATGGCGTTAAGAATGGGAAAAATTGGTTGGGAAGCTCGTCCTCATAATGAGATTCTATAGTATTTGATCTAAATCAGTTTGCTAATGAGTTGGATACATGTAGTTAAACAAAAAAAAACTTCATTGGACTTGAGGCTTAATATAAGTATATAACGCCCGGATTTCGGGTTAGTCATTTGGATCTGGGTTGATATTTTAATTTGAGTACTAAAATAAAAGAATGAAAACTTGGAATATTGAATTTTAAAGAAAGTGATGACCGGTTTGTGTGAGGATTGAAGGTTGAGGACCCTAGATGAAATTTGCTCATTTTTATTTTAACGAAAATAATTGGAGTGATAAGGATGGAACTTGGAAGAGAGGAGAGAAAATTAGGGCATGTTTTTCAAGTCAATAAACAAAAAAGCAAGTTGCAACACTAAACCTTCTCTAAGTTTTTTTGACTATCACAGTGGCATCTGGCATCGTCCCAATGAAGGAGATAAATTGGGTAATTAAGGAAATGAAAAGTATTTAAATGGTAAAAAGGGGGAAAATTAAACATTTATCCATTAATAAAAATTAATTATTTTAAATTATATATGTTTGAAATTTTTAAACCACGGTCTAATTAACACAATTTATAAATATTAGGACTACAACCTTTCAGAAAAATACATTAAGACTACGGCTTTTATAATCGCGATAAATTGATATAATGTATAAATGCTAATTTTTTAAATAAAAAAGTGAAATAGTTCAAAGGCTTTTAGCCATAATTCTGTGTTGAATGTCCATTTTTGTGCAATATCCATTGGCTGAGAATAGTTACCGGCATCACTTATGCCATTAGAGGGGCATGTGAGTTGTTCGGTTCGGGTTCGGGTTCGAGTCATTTTAATTCTGATTACATTTAGTTTTGGATCTAGTCTATGGTAATTTGGGTCGTTTGATTTTAGGTTCAATTAATATCGGATCGATTTCGGTTTGATTTAATTTATTTCGGATCAAATTCGGGTAGATATCAAATCAGGTAAATTAATTTGGGTCTTGGGTCAAGTTTGATTTTATGCATCTCAAAAGTGCTATGTTCAAGTCCCCTTAATTTATATTTATTCCTTTTTTCTAGCATGAAAGCCAAACTAAGATATATAATAAGTTTTGTATTACATATTACAAAGATCCACTTGGCTTAGTGATAAACACACATCACTCCTACTTGGGTGACCTTAGTTCAAATCTTGATAAATGTGTAATTATAACCTTATTTTTTTAACTGCCATGTCGCCCTACCGCTAACTTTCAATTGCTGGTGGTCAAATTGCAACCAATTTAATAGTATGGTGGGTTAATTACTTAGAAAAAAGTAAGGTGATCAAATCGCGACTTTTCCAATAATATGATGGTCATTTATATAGTTTAACCACAAAATTTGGGCAATAATTTGGGGGCATTTCATACGACTAACCTTAAAAAGGATAGGTTTTAACTTTGGGTATGATTTTGTTGTTGTTCATTTAATTACAAAAGTAGGTGATTGAGTGTGACATTTACATGTGGCAGATTGAAGTAAGAAGAATTACAAACATAGTTCCTCAAGTTGTTTGTCTAAGTAGACTCTTAAACCATTGAACTGAAGCCTTGGGGATTCTTGTGAGGTTGTTTTTGTAGTCTACATAATACAATCCAAATCGAACAGTGTACCCACTGTTCCATTCCCAGTTGTCCAGCAATGACCACACAAAGTACCCTCGAACGTCACACTTATCTTCCCTGTGGAGTTACAAATCAAGATTCGTTATAAAAATGAGAGGAACAAAGTTCAAATAAATTGAAAATCGAAGTCGGTTACCTTATAGCAGCTGATAGGTTTGAGAGATAATCCCGGTGGAATTCAATCCTTTTGTCATCTTTCAAAGCCTTTTTAATAGACATAAAGGGGCTGTTCAATTCATCCATACCTGCAAAAAATGCAATTTGTCAATCATTTCATGGTGTTTTTTAAAGGATTTGAGCAAAACTTTGAAGCCTGAAAGTTGAGTCACCGTTTTCTGTTATTATAACTGGTGGATTGCCGTATTTATCTCTCAGATATCTGGCCAACTTCCTAATGCCCCATGGGACAATCCTTATCCATCTCGACGCTGCCTACACGAACAAGTTCTTATCAGCTGATAAATATACATTTACGGCAACTATCGAGAATTTAAAGTGCGGTCGTAAATCTTCATCATGTATGCAATGATCTGGTCTGTCGGAAATTTATAGGATTTGGTTTGCGATACATACTCTTTCACCAATGGCAGCTCCACCTCGAAAAGCTGCAACAGAGATGTATGTAAGAATTACGTACTAATCAGACTACAATCCATTTCATATTCTCAAACAATGGCGTCTTACATGTAGTGATAACAGCTGCATCTGATGAAGCATCCTGTAATATTAGTTTGCGTATTCGGGTTCGATCGTTTCGAGCATAATATGTGGTATAATGGTTTATGCCAATGAAGTCAAAAGCCCCCACTAGCAATTCGGTCATCTCTGGTAAGATCTGAGGCAACCTTTCTCCCACAAGCCTTCTCATTGATTCAGGATAGTCACCAAAGAAAAGTGGATCAAGGAACCTGATTCAACAAACCAAAAGAAAACATATTTAAGGAATCTGATTCTACTACGCATTAAATCGAACAGTTTGTAAACATAACAAAATAGCAACAGATATTACCACCCGATCCCAAAATCCAATGCTCTATTTGCTGCATCTTTATCTTCATCTTTATCAGAGATCGGCTCATACCATTTGGCGTCCACTGTTATTCCGATTTGGCCTCCTTGTCTTTCCTGGAAACAATAGAATATTAACAGATTCTATTATCACGGTCGATTATCGGACGGCAAACGAATTGTACCTTGAAGTATCGGCGGTAACTGTGATAAGCAGCGGCGTGAGAAAGAAGGACGTTGTGAGCTACGATGTAGGGTTCGGTGGAAGAATTGCCGTGCTTGCAAAGTAGACCGCCGAGAATCGAGCACCGTCCGGGGGCTTGAATGCCATTGTCGTAACCCTGGATTGCGAAACCATGGGGCTCGTTGAAGGTGACCCAGTGTTTCACTCTGTCTCCAAAAGCTTGGAAACAAGTAACGGCGTAGCGATTGAAATCGTCTCTGTAATTAATCGCAATATCCTTGCGTAAATCTGGAGTTTTTTTCCATAAATTTATCGAAAGTTTTGAATTCTGCAATACTTACACGATCTGTCTACTCAACCATCCTCCGTATTCATCTTCGAGAATCTGTGGCAGATCCCAATGATATAGAGTTACAAATGGCTTGATTCCTGATTAACAACAAAAACTTCAATTATTCATATGAATTACAACTTCAACAAATTCGAATTCAAATTTTGAAATATAAATTCCTAAACATAACAAAATTTAGAATCAAATTTAGTGAGCAACCTTTTTGAATCAAAGCATCGATGAGTCTGTTGTAGTAGTTGATTCCTTCTACATTAGGTTCTCCCGTTCCATCTGTTTGAAAGTGAATTCCAAAGCAGTTAATTAATCAGATAATCAACAAAATTAGAGAAATTAAACTTGAATTTTAATGCTTGATTAAAGGAAACTTACGTGGAAATATTCTAGCCCAAGATATTGAAAATCTATAAGCATCCATTCCCAAATCTTTCATCAACTCTATGTCACTCTGTCAAAACGAAAAAAAAATTCTCGCTAATTTATTATTATTATTTATTTAATCACCGATTTTCAATTTATTAGTTGGCTAATTCAGATCGATTATTCTAAAAATTTATTATAAAAATAATTATTTCAATTCAATTGTTCTATTTACAATATTATAATTCGAATCACTGACCTTGTTTAATAACTCTCTAATTTATTATTGGTAAAAGATAAACTAAAGCTTTGGATTAACTTTATTAATATTTTCTTTTGACTTTATGCGTGAATTTTGCATGTGGTTTTATTTTATTATATTATATTTAATATACTCATGACGCATCTTCGTTATCCAATATTCTTGTAAATATTATATATAAATTAATTAGTTATATTTTTTTTCTTACTACTAATATCATTCTTATCGCCAACAATACCGTGACACAAAAGACTAGTCAGCCATGATTCCTTACAAAATATTAAAAAATACTTTTAAAATATATATATATATAATCTCAAAATTTTAGATTTATATAAATAATATTAAATTCAGTAATAAACTTAAAGACAACTTTTAAAATTTATTATTTTTTAGCCTCACCTTAGACATAGTGTAAGTTATGCTCGCCTATAAACTAAAAAGCAATTTCAACCACTAATTTTACTTATTTTTATTGATTTGACAGATTTTTTATTGATTAATTAAACAACAATTTAACAAAATTTAGAAAATCAAACAATCCTAATCAGATTTGCACATGGTAAATTTAAATCAGATTAACTTATTGACCCAAAAATTACGAAAGATAAGACTTAAACATGAAGCCTTGAAATTTTCAAAATATAAGCTCTACCATTAATTCAGAACCTACTGATTAATTTGAGTTTTTCCTAATTAATAATGTTATGACTTATGAGTATTAAAGATTCCTATCCAAACGGCTCCTTATCTATTGGGCGGTGCACTAAGCTTTCATCCAACTTCATAATTTTTTATTTTTTGTTCTCTTTTGTAGTTGGTAGGGTAGAAGGTTTCTTTCTAATTGCTTTTCATACGAAAACAATATCAAAGAAAAAGCTATTTCATCATTACTTTATTGCCTCTTCAAGTTAAATAATTATATATTTGCTTTACGGATAAGAATTTTTAAATTTTACACGATAAAAAAAACACATATAAAACTCGTGATTTTATATTGTAACTAAGTGAATCTTAACCTTTTGCTTAATTATATAAATATAATATTCACCTCGAACCGATGATAATGATCAACAGCAGTATCCGCATTGCTGAAGTCCATAATCTTCCCTATTTGAACACATAACAACAACAAAAATCCGCACAATATGAACGTACGTACATAATTATGGATGGAAATCTTATGCTATTTTCGGTGCCTCTATTTATGCTCTCACGCTTAAAATTATGTTTAGGGTTTAAGTTTAGGGTTTAGTAAATTTAGGGTATAATGTTTAGGATATATGGTGTAGAGTTTAAGATTTAAAATTTAGGGTTATAGGGCTTGAAATTTAATTTTGTAGTGTTAGGGAATAAGTAGGGGAATAAGTAGGAACACCGAAAAGGGATTAGGGATTTTTATCCATATAATTATAGAATAAGTTTGTAAATTATTTTTGAAAATCATTAAACCAAATGCTTGGTGTAAATAAAGATTGAAGCTAACGCATTTCCTTGCAGAATTATTAGTATCGAATTCTTTAATTACCTGGTTTTCTAGTGAAGGTATCCCAAATACTATCTCCTTTGTTTCCTTCATTCACAGCTCCTTCATACTGTGTAATACCAATCATAGAAGCAATGCTTTATTTCCCAAACCAGAAAAACATGGCGTATATTATTATTAGGGTAGCAAAGAAAGGAACTCGCACCTGGTAAGCAGAAGAAGCGGTTCCGAACATGAAACCATCGGGAAAATCATCTCTGTGGACAGAGTATACAGACAAGACCTGTCTGGTTATCAAAAACAGAACCAGATGGGACATAACCGGAACAAACGAAGCCATTGTTATGTTATAATTAAGCTTTTAAAAAAAGGGTGTCTGTCTGTATGTATATATATAATAGAGGAATTAAGCAGGAGCAGTGTTTAGGGTTATCTTAATTGTAAAGTTGAGAGAATTAGGGTTGACAGTTGAAGGAGGAAGGAGAAGACAAAAGCGAGTTGCTTTTGTGTGGTTTGTTGATTAGAAGGAAAGGATGGGGGCTAAGCCTAAAGGTGATGGGGAAATGAAGTTGTTTGTTGAAGCTACACGTTATTATATTATGGAGATTGGAGAAAGGCAATAGAAACAAGGCTTTTTGGACCCACCCACGAGAACAAAGTGCATGAAATACTGGGACTAAAATACACCTACCATAATAAAATATGTATTGAAAATTGTTTCTACAATGATAAATGTGACGTAATTATTTATATTTAATTATGAAAATATACAAATATTCATGTAAAAATAAATAAATTTCATTGGTGAATTCTCTGAATGAAACAAGCAAGACAAAGAAAGAACTAATTAAGAAGCTAACTCTAAAGGAAAGAACTCAAGCAAGATAGAGTAAATTATTTGTGTATTTTGATTACTCAAAGGTGAATGACACAAGAGAATTTTGTGGAAGGTAATTATTTTTTTTTTTGAAAAATCTTAAATCTAGTGATGGAATTAAGTGGGTGATGAGGGGAAATCCCCACCCTCGAATTTTTTTCACCTTTGTCCTCTTAATTAATTTTTTTACAAAAGATTATTTATGAATTTTCCCCCCAACCTCAAATTTTGGTTCCGTCCCTGCCTAAACTTAATTCTAATCCTATCCAGAATAAAAGAAAGAAGAATGTTTCTAGTGGATCTAGAATCTATGACCTAAGAAAATATCGGAATATAAAAGAACAAAGATAAACAGCTTGCGGAAAGTAGTTATTTACGCACAAAATTAAACATAACTATAAAATAGAGATTTAAGAAAGTTCAAACTATCTATTATTTCTATCCTTATAATCAACCTAGTAACTTTATAAATTAATGTATTACTTTATTGAGTCGAGTCAATTTCGATGGGTCAAAATAAGTCCAAATCACTCATATGAACAACTTGGATCAATAGTGCATGCATTAGCCAAAGGTCTTTGTGCACGAACTGTGACATTTTCTCTCATCTGATCTTGCAAAGCCCTCATCACGTCTTCGGAATGAATTTAGTCTATATGTCTGAAAATTGCTACAATAACTAACCTTATTATCAGAAAAAAAAAATCAATCTACATCACGATCATGAGAGACATTCACTCATATCAATGCTCGTTATGGTGAAGCCAGAGAGCTAACAGGGCATGCCCCTCTAAAATGTTCTCTTTTGAAAGAATAAAACTAAAAGTATAATACAGTGCATACTAAAAATTAAATTAGAAACCAACACAATTACGAGTGAAGTCACATGAGGATGAAAGGGGTTGGGCCTCGTAGTCCACTCTTACAATCTATTCTTTTTTTAATTTGGTTCTTATAGAATTTTAAATTATAATTTATTTTACTTGTTTTAATATTATAGAGTGTTGTCTTAGTGGTAAAGTGTATACATGAAATTAAGTTTGTTTTACCTGAAGTTAGTGAATCAAATCATATTGACGACATTTTTCGATTTTTTATTCTTTTTAGGCTTAGGCGTAAGAAACCCTTGAATTTTTGAGAGAGAAAAATAGTTAAGCCTCTAAACTACTTTTTTACACTCAATTAACCTCTTGAACCAAAAAATTGAATTAATTAAGTCATTTGATCAATTTTAACCATTAAATCTTTACAATTTTTCTTTAAATATTACTGACACATGATACACTACAGTTCTATTGTGGCCTATCACGTTTCATTTACCGATTTTTTCAATAAAATTATATTTTATACATTTTTTAGAACTTTTATACAACTTTTTACATAAAATTTTTTTTGAAAATGTTAAGTTGAGACATTGTGATAAAACGCATTGCACCAACAAATCTAAAAAAACATCAAGATTTAATGGTCAAAATTGGTTCATTGGCTTAATTGATTCAATTTCTTGGTCCAAGGGCTTAATTGATTCGATTTCTTAGTTCAATGGCTCAATTGAGTGCAAAAAAATTAAAAGTTTAATTATTTTTTTTTCAAAAGTTCAAAGGTATTTTATACCGTTAAAATTTTATTTATTTTCGGCCCCTTTAACTTTTATTTCATGGCTTCACATCTAAACATAATGATAAAATAATGTTTTGACTCTTCTATAATTTTATAATTTAAGTTAGACTCTTATAAAAACTTATGAATTTACCCATTCTCTTTATTACTCTATTAGTTAAAAAGATAATACTCTTTTATATTTAATATGAAAAAGAAACATTGAATTTATTATTATTATTATTATTATTATTATTATTATTATTATTATTATTATTATTATTATTATTATTATTATTATTATTATTATTATTATTATTATTATTATTATTATTATTATTATTATTATTATTATTATTATTATTATTATTATTATTATTATTATTATTATTATTATTATTATTATTATTATTATTATTATTATTATTATTATTATTATTATTATTATTATTATTATTATTATTATTATTATTATTATTATTATTATTATTATTATTATTATTATTATTATTATTATTATTATTATTATTATTATTATTATTATTATTATTATTATTATTATTATTATTATTATTATTATTATTATTATTATTATTATTATTATTATTATTATTATTATTATTATTATTATTATTATTATTATTATTATTATTATTATTATTATTATTATTATTATTATTATTATTATTATTATTATTATTATTATTATTATTATTATTATTATTATTATTATTATTATTATTATTATTATTATTATTATTATTATTATTATTATTATTATTATTATTATTATTATTATTATTATTATTATTATTATTATTATTATTATTATTATTATTATTATTATTATTATTATTATTATTATTATTATTATTATTATTATTATTATTATTATTATTATTATTATTATTATTATTATTATTATTATTATTATTATTATTATTATTATTATTATTATTATTATTATTATTATTATTATTATTATTATTATTATTATTATTATTATTATTATTATTATTATTATTATTATTATTATTATTATTATTATTATTATTATTATTATTATTATTATTATTATTATTATTATTATTATTATTATTATTATTATTATTATTATTATTATTATTATTATTATTATTATTATTATTATTATTATTATTATTATTATTATTATTATTATTATTATTATTATTATTATTATTATTATTATTATTATTATTATTATTATTATTATTATTATTATTATTATTATTATTATTATTATTATTATTATTATTATTATTATTATTATTATTATTATTATTATTATTATTATTATTATTATTATTATTATTATTATTATTATTATTATTATTATTATTATTATTATTATTATTATTATTATTATTATTATTATTATTATTATTATTATTATTATTATTATTATTATTATTATTATTATTATTATTATTATTATTATTATTATTATTATTATTATTATTATTATTATTATTATTATTATTATTATTATTATTATTATTATTATTATTATTATTATTATTATTATTATTATTATTATTATTATTATTATTATTATTATTATTATTATTATTATTATTATTATTATTATTATTATTATTATTATTATTATTATTATTATTATTATTATTATTATTATTATTATTATTATTATTATTATTATTATTATTATTATTATTATTATTATTATTATTATTATTATTATTATTATTATTATTATTATTATTATTATTATTATTATTATTATTATTATTATTATTATTATTATTATTATTATTATTATTATTATTATTATTATTATTATTATTATTATTATTATTATTATTATTATTATTATTATTATTATTATTATTATTATTATTATTATTATTATTATTATTATTATTATTATTATTATTATTATTATTATTATTATTATTATTATTATTATTATTATTATTATTATTATTATTATTATTATTATTATTATTATTATTATTATTATTATTATTATTATTATTATTATTATTATTATTATTATTATTATTATTATTATTATTATTATTATTATTATTATTATTATTATTATTATTATTATTATTATTATTATTATTATTATTATTATTATTATTATTATTATTATTATTATTATTATTATTATTATTATTATTATTATTATTATTATTATTATTATTAATTTGACAATTGTGTGTCATTTCCGGATAAGAATTTCAAAGTTGGGAAGGTTCTAACTTCCACGTCAAAACTAAGGTTTCCACTAGTTTGGTAAGAAAAGTGACATTGCAAACTCGTTAGTGAAATCTTTAATAATATTATTATATGCATTTTATAATACAAGAATCTCGAATAGGTTGGTCAGCGTTAATAAACTAATTTGTTTGATTATTAAATTAATTTAAAGTTTATCAGTTGAGTGGAGTATCGGAATCATCTACTAAAATTGCATCAAGTTGAAGTTTCATATTTGCATGAAATTTCTACAAAAACTTTAATTTTCTTACGTATGTCTAGGTATTGCTGACATGGGTTAATCTCTTATCTTCTATAATCACATCGGTTATGTCTGATAATTAACAGATGACGGATCATGTTAGCTAATAGCGAATTATTTTAGTTGATTTAACTAACGAATTATATTAGTTGATTGTATAAAAGTACAGTAAAATTAATTAATAGTTGATAGATATTTGTTTATTTAAATAAGTAAAATTACATATAAAAACATAAATATATTTTATATTTGTTTGAATGAATCTTTTATTGTTAAAAAATTATCAATATTTTACATCTATTAATATTAATTAGATTACAAAAAAGTTATCAATATTTTGTATTTAAAGTAACACAATCCTCAATTTTGTGTTTGTTTCATATTTGAGACTACTTTAATTGTATAAAATTACCATCGACTTAGCAAAAATAATTAGACTATAAAAAATAAGTTTTAATATAATATTTTGAATGATCTATATATTAATTTATTATTTATATAATTATATTTTTAGTACAGTTTGATTAATTATTAAATTTAAGTGATATATGAAGCAAATGTGGTCTTGTATATTTGAAAGGAAAACACTTATTTAAATTATATATGAGAATATATTTTATTTTAAAAGTATATTTAGGTATAATTACTACGGATAAAAGAGTTTTTACAACTATTATGCCAAATTCTCTAAACTCAAAAAATTCCTCTTACTAGCATTTTTAATTTGAGAGATTTCACCCCCTAAAAAACTCCTCTTATTAGCTTTCTTTATCAATCTAGTTAATTAAGTAAAAAATAATATTGTTTCTAAATTATTAATAATATGTTTTAATATTCTAATTCAATTACAAGGTAGTATCTTAGTCTGATTCCAAATTTAAATTAACTCATGTACCTCAATTCTAATTATCTAGGAAGAACAATGTCATCATTTATCATTGTAACACTATATGAGTTTATATAAAATAATACTATTTATATTATCATCAACAAATTTAGAAATTTTAAAAACTAATTAGGATTGAACTAGGGGCGTTTGGTTCACGGAATGTAAGATTACTTCTGGGAATAGGATTACTGGAATGTAACATTACTTGACACATTACTGGAATGTTATATTACATGGTTTGGTTCATTTGGTAGGAATATAAAATTGTAGTGTTTGGTTCGAGGAATATAAAATTAATTGGAAGTAAAATTTACCAACTTTTCCTTATGATATATTTTCTTCTTAACAAGTTAAAATTTTAATTATTAAATTAAAAATATTTACATAATAATTTATAGAGCTATTTTCGTTACATAACCTAAAATTTGCAAAATATATATATATATATATATATATTTATAATATAATTAATATTATTAATTTGTTT
Source organism: Hibiscus tridactylites (assembly GCA_958450335.1). Classification (NCBI taxonomy): domain Eukaryota; kingdom Viridiplantae; phylum Streptophyta; class Magnoliopsida; order Malvales; family Malvaceae; genus Hibiscus; species Hibiscus tridactylites. The sequence continues at coordinate 61,666,787 of OY288290.1, forward strand.
TTAAAAAATTTTATATTTATATATATTTATTCCTTTTTAATTTTTTGTGAACATCAAAATATTAAAATATGCTTAAATTTTTAATTTTTTATTACTTTTGACAATTTATCAAACAAATTAAAGTAAATAATATAAAAAAATTTAAAAGTAATAAAATATGATAAAAATAAATTAACTTACTAAAATTTTAAGATAACAAATATCTTATAAATCAAATAATAAAATTAATAACATCAAGTCTTAACGCATTCACTCTCAAGCAACATACAATCTCATCATATAACCCTGGAAACATCATAAATATATACAATATTAATAAATATACTATTAAATATTACAACATTATCTAAATATATACAACATCATTTATATATAAAACTAATATTATATACAAATATTTAATTAATTTACACCATAAATAATTAGTTACTTAATTAAAAATGCAATAAAGGATTAACATGAACATAATTCTTTAACATAAGGGTAATATTAAAGGAGAAGAAATTGTGTAATACCTAAGAAAATGAGGAGAATAATATTTCTACCATTTGAGGGGGAAAGAGACACTTTTAAGAAAAGAATAATACCTTCTAGTGAGAATCATCCTAAATCAAATATAAAAATGTAAGTTTAAAAAAAATTTATTACCTTTGGTAATAATCAGCTTTTTTGTGAATCAAACAGAACCCGAAAGACAAAGCTATCTTTTCCATAAAGAACTTGTCTGAACTTTTATGGAACTACGTTTTCAAACAATGTTTTGGTTGGATTGCAATAATATATATTTATAAGATCTAAGAAGCAATATAAATTCTCCATCTCTATCGTATTGTATTTTGGTTGTGCTTGCACGTATCAACAACTACGCCACCCCATTTCATATGCATGCGCAATTATTCAATTTTACAAGTATAATCCCTTTTGAGACTTTTTTTCCCATGTTCCTCTCCTAACAGAAAAATTATTTAAATTAATTTTTTTAAAATTAATTATGAATCTAGCATCTATTTTATTACGCCATGATTGGTTTTGAATTTTTTAAATTTGCCGTGGTTATTAAGGTAAAATTTTGATCAACAGAGCCGTCACTAATTAAGTCTAACAACGAGAAAGATCTGAAGATAACTATAATTAATAATGGTAGATCAAAAAGTTTTAAATTTTAGTTTAGATTAACATTTCTAGTTTTGATTATCATTGTTAACCATCATATTAACTTGGAGTTAAACTATTTTAATATTCTAAGCAAGCTAAATCTTTTCCACCATCGAGATTGATCGACGACTGTTTTGTTCATAAAAAATTTGGCCTTGGCGGTAACTGTAAAATAATTAGGATTCTTTTGGGAAGAAAGCTTTAACCTGCCACAACTGCATTTCTTAACGGGAGCTAATGTCAGCTACCGTAACGGAAATGAATTAAAAATTTAGTAACTATAGTGAAAGTTTTTCGATCTTAGTGATCAAAATAAAAACACCCTAAAAATTTAGCAACTATAAATATAGTTTACCCTAAAATAAATTATCTGGACTATCGTATTTACTGTTATTGGATAATTAGTAAATTTCTATAGTTCTGGCCCATAATCCCAAAATTAGAAGAAGAAGAAGAAAAAAATCTCAATGTAATATGTTTACTGAAGCCCAATGTAACTTGACTAGATTCTTCCATTTATAAAACTCGATTGCAATTTTGCCCCCGCAAAAAAGAGGTTTTAGCTCAAAGCCTTAAACCCTGATTCCCATCCCATCATCCCCTGTTAAATCCTCCCTGATGGCTTTGAGAGCGGTGGCGACGATGGCGATGGCTGCTAGGGCGGCGTCTCCGCGGGGGATTACACGGCATTTCTCGACGTCTTCACCTAATTCCTTCATGCCGCCGCCTATTGCGGCGATGGGGAACGGTGAAGGAACACCTGGTCGAGAGCAAGCTCCTCCCAGCACCAACCTCTTTGTCTCCGGCACGTACCTTTTTTTCCATCTGCACCCATCATAGCTTTCACTTTTTCAGTGTTCCTTTATGTGTTTTTTATCGATATTGCTTCTATGCCGGTTCATTAGCTTAGTTGCTGGGAAATTGTGTAAATATGGAAGAAAAAATTGCTACTTTTAATGGATTTGATTCAATTGCTCTCGTTCTTTTCTAGTTATCGGTAAATTTGGTTTATGTGCTGATTTATTTGTTTTTAATTTTCTTGTTTCACATCTGGTGATAAAAATATTTATATTTAGTAATTTTCTGGTTCATTGGTGGATTGACATTTCTTACCTTTATAATTCATTTAAAGAATTGGAAGAAAAATAAGATATATTACTTGGTATCAGGCACCACTTTCTTGGTGCGAAGCAAAAATGAGAGCTTTATTTTAAGGAACATGAATTTCACATGTAAAATGAAGTGCATTGTTATTCAAGTTGTGAGCAGCAAATGCGAAAGTGCAATTATCACGCCGGTTGGATAGGAAGAAAGATGTGAAGGAATAGAGGATTTCAAACTTTCTTGGTCACTAAGGAGGTTTCTATTGAATTGTTTGAGCTGATTCGGTTGTGGCAGACTTAGTACTCAGATGCAGTATGCGTAAGATTCGAAATAATTAGAGTGTATGGTAGCCTGGGTGTTCATTTGATAAAAGCTCGTGTAATCAAATTGTAAAGTTCAGTTGAAAATGAGAGTTGAACTATTGTAAGCTATTGAAAAAGTGCTAAAACATTTTCCAGCTGAGGTAATGTATCTATTAGTCTAAGTGTATGTCATGACCCTTTTACCTTTAATACTAAATGCCTTTTTTGTTTGTCCAGCAGACTTGTAACATACATAATTCCCTTCTTGTGTTGGTTCTCATCATCTGTTTTGTCTGACCGACTAAACTGTAATTAAGTTTGGTTAGCCATCCTTAAGTTTTTTGTTCTCATACTTGGGATACCATTGAAGCATACGCCATCAATCTATAATAGATTTAGCATTAATAATTTAGGCCTTAAACCCCTACACTCCTAATATTGTTCTATGCTAGTAATTGGTTTTCTGCAAGCTTCTTCAGTTATATATATGTTGGCTAGAGTCACTTATTTACTTTTCTTGGTTCATTTTATGATATCATTTATCTTTTTGGATTTGTTTTTAGGTCTTAACAAACGCACTAGCACAGATAAACTTCGGGAAGCCTTTTCTCCGTTTGGACGAGTAATTGATGGTTTGTGCCTGCATATGGATAATTGAACATTGTCTTTTAGATGTTAATAACCATCGGTCCTCTTTGTGTGTGTGTGTTACAGCCAGAGTGGTGACTGATCGGGTATCCGGATATTCCAAGGGATTTGGTTTTGTAAGATATGCAACCATAGAAGAGGCTGAGAAAGGAAGAGTGGGAATGGATGGCAAGGTGAGCTCCCTTCTAGTTCTTTAATATACATTGCCTTGAGGTAATTTTAAATGTCCATTCATCCATAATTCCATTCCATGGCTCTTCGTAGTGATTCGAAGTGTTAAGACTTTATTATGATTACGATTGAAGGGAGTAATGGTTGCTCTGGATGAGAGTTGTACCCTTATTTTAAACATGTTAAATTCTTCTACACAACTCTGCCAGGATACATCCTTGAACCATCCTTGGCCATTTTTACTTTTAAAGCACTATAGTTTATTGCAGAGAGTAAGTAAATTATCATATTCTCTCTCCCTCCCTACCCTGATTTTGGTTTCTCTGCAGTTCCTGGATGGTTGGGTTATATTTGCGGAGTATGCAAGACCTCGAGCAGAACGCACTCCACCACAGAACATGACTAATTCAAACACCTATAATTCGTAGGCCTTGAACGAGTCAAATAATTCTGCAACATGCATTCCCATTCATTTGTCGTAATCAGAAACGGGTTTAGACAATGGACTCGGCCAATTATGTGTTTCTAGAAAAAGGAAATTAAGTACGAAGTTGTAATGTTAGACTTGAACTTGCTGTAATGTGATGAACTGAGATATATTCTGAAAATCAAATCCTTTGAATTAGTTAACTTGTCATGTCTTTACTGAGAATTCATTGCAGGCAGCGTGTGGTTATTTCAGAATTCGAATGGCTATTTGAGTTCCTTGGTGGATTTGTTTGCATAGTTTGCTAATTGTTATGGATTCCAGATTAAATATTGATATTTTAATGAAACATAGATAGTAAAAACATGAAATGTAGAAAAAGTAGAGTAAATATAGTTTCAAGTAATCCTCCAATTAGTCTCCAGTAAGTAAAATGCAAGCAACCCACCAATAAATTTTAGGCCAAAGTAAAAAAAACTATTTTAAAAGTAATATGCAAATGTAATAATTTATCCTTCAAAATATTATTAATTTAAAAATAAATAAATATACATCTTCATTCATAAAAGTAAAAAAATAAAATACAAACTAGATTGGATATATACAGCGAGAGTGGTAATTATTTTATACATAAGCGGTTGTGTAAATATTTTTACACAAGTTCTTTAATTGTAAGAGCTAGAGACTCTGTTTAAGGTTTAAGTGTAGTAGTTTTAAATTTAGGGCATGTTGATAGAATTTTGGATTTAAGGTTAAAATTTGGAGTTTATAGATTAAAATCTAAATCCATACCCATATTACTCTAAAATTTAAATTCTAACTCTAAACCTTAAATTCTAAACTCTTACACTAAAACCCCTAAACTCTAAACTTTAAAATAAAACCCTAAACCATATAATTGAGGCGCATGTGAAAAACTTAAAATTAAAACAAATAATTCACAATGAAAAAAAAGGATGACAAAGAATTTATTGCAATAAAAAGAGGCAAAGTACAAATAATATTGACTTCTTCATTCTTTTTACACAAAATAATAAAAATAAGGGGGAAAATTTTGAACTCATACTTTTACTTTTAATTAAATACAAATTCATTAATTTTATTACTTAGAGACGGATTTTCAATGTTCAAAGTGCGATCGGTTCGATCAACAAAGAAGTGATCCCACCTTTAGCTGCTTTCCCAACATGTGTGTAACCATCGCCTTCCCTGTAAAGCACATCCATAACCCTCGCAAGGTTGAGGCTCCGGCAAAGAACCGGTGCCGGCATTTCCATCGGTTTCAGGAACTCTTCGTTCACGTCTTTCCACGAACTCTCGATGTGTTTGTTGAATTCATCGTAAGCTTCTTGCGCTGTCACGCCGTACTGTTCCATGTAACACTCGATGGCTGAGCAATCGTCTTCTCTCCTATGGTTGAACTGCACCCATATGAAAACATTACATTTAATAAGCCAATGCAGACCCCAAATGTTCCATGTAACATTAATTATCAAATGCATACCTTATGTTCAGCAATGTCGTCCATGAACCTGCAAATAATGGTGGAGGCTTTGATGATCTTAGGGTCATTGGCGGCCCATTTGAAGGTCTCGGGGGTTATGACATCGCCCATGCCGACAAACGCCGTGATAGCAAGCATGGCATAGCCGGAGGTCGGCAATGCATTGTCTCTAAACTCCTCGAATGTTGGTTTGTAGTTCTGGTGTGTCCATTTGGCTTCCAGAAGGTAAGCTTGAGCAAGACGTATCATCTAAGGATCGACGGAATCAAGATTATTCAACAAATTATTATTAAACATTTCAGATTTCATATGGTCGTGATTAAAGCAAACCAGATGATCGTACTGCTACGTACCGCTTTTCTCGCATACTCGACTCGGTATTGTCTCCCTTGATCGGCCAATAGCTGTTCCATTTCTTCGTAAACATCTATCAATGCCTTGAAGCTTATCTTCATGTAATCCGGAAGTTGATCCATGCATTTAAGATCCCACCTGAAACACAATTTCAATGTTCATAAGACCACCATCAAAACATAAAATCTAACAAGTTTAGGATTCGAATATCGCAAACCTTTCGATAGCATCTGTATAGGGAATGAGCTCATCATATGTTGCAAATGAATCATATGTATCATCCACAATGGAAGCCATTGCAATGACTTTTGTCAACATCTTTCTGCCAAGTGAGTATTGGGGTTCAAAGTAAACTCCCATTATCCAAAAATAGCCTTCAACCACTCTGTCTCTTGCAAATGGAAGTTTTCTTGTAAAGTCTAAATCTTTCCACCACCTGAAAAAAAATCGAGTTTACTTCAATTGCAAGAAACAAACCTCAACAACAACCGTGTGGTTCAAGAAACACTGACCTGCAGATCTCACTCAGCTCTTTCCTATGCAGAAGTTGCAACAAGTTGAAATCAATCTTTGCAAACTGAAGCAATGCTTTGTCATGGAATTCGATGTTTTGGTATATCGAAATGAATTTCCGAGCCTCCACCCTCGGCAAGCCCCTTCGGATCGATTGCTTTAAAGCATGGTCGACCTGTTCCGACAACGGATGGTCTAAAGTTGGTAATGCAAGTGTAAGGTGAGCTGTGGTGAAAGAAACGGCTTCATCAAGTATATCTTCCCCATGGATCCTCATATAGGAAGCTTCGTAGAGTTCCAATAGTCCTCGCACGTCACTCGTCGACGATGGCTTGAAATTCCCTTCCTCATCCTTGAACTTGTTGAATGTGTCTGCTCGATCAACGAAAGTCGTCAGTAAACACTAATTTCATCGATACATCGACATATATATTCTGATGTAGAGTTCGATTTAAATTATGAAAGTTTAAGGCTTGATTACCGCAGGAAACATCAAAGCCGTGCTCTCGAAGTAAACGGAACCGAAGAGCTGTGGTGTAGAGATCATTGTCAACTTCATTGCTCTTCATGCCATGATAAATTTTCTCGAGTTCATCTTCGATCTCTTTCTCAAAATGATAACTCACACCCAATCTTTGAACTGCATCAATGAATGGCAACTTTTGGTTTGAATCATCAACAGGTTCCACAATTATCTTCCTCACATGTTCTTTCAATTCTTCGTATTGTAATTCGGTTGCAGCATCAAGATCCTGCTCAAGTACGAAAAACGAAAATTCAATAAGCCTCTAAAATAAAACATAAAAAGTCAATAAAAGAATTTTTTTGTCAAAGAATCATAGGTTACCATGTTAGGACATTGGATGAACATATTACCCCAAATGCCGGGATGAAAATCGGCCTTGGGTCGATTTTCGTTGTCCGACGGAATGACGGGTGAAGCGAGAACTTGGGAAACTTGTGTGGAAGCCATTTTCAAAGATGTAGTATGGTTTTGGAAGCAAATAATTGAAACAGAGATGTGGAGTGAGAGTAAGTATGCAATGGTTGCATGTATTTATAGATATAAGATTGCTTATTGAAGTCAAAAGAGACAGCGTTAATCGAAGATTATTTTACTATATTTGAAGTAGAAAATATACTGAGAAAAGTCCTTACTTTTCTACTTGTTCAAAATTGGTGCCTCAAAAACATTATTTTAAAATTGGTGCCTCAAAAACATTATTTTAAAATTGGTGCCAAACACGTGCGCCCTCCCTCGACGGTTTTTCTTCATCCAAGCCATTCAAACAAGACCATTGTTGGCTTAAATTATTAATAATGTTGTCAATTATTTTTAATTACATCAATTTAACTTTCAAACTTTTAAATATCATCATTCTCATCCTTTAAGCTTTGTTGAGTAACATATTTATTAAAGGGTAAACTATATCATTGACCACCGAACTAATTGGGTATTCCTATTTTGACCACCGAACTAACGAACTCGTCAATCAGACTACCGAACTTATAAAATCAACCTATTTTGACCACCGCCGTTAAAAATCTAACGGTGGAGTGACGGAACTGCCACGTGGCAGCTAACAGAAAAATTTTAAAATTACACATTTAGTCCCTGTTATTTACACATTCTTTCAATTTAGTCCTAATTTTAAATTAATAAAAAAATAAATTATTTAATTAGGTAGTGACACGTGTCAACACCTTATTGGAGGACTTTAATTATTTATATTTAATTTTATTAATTTATTTTCCTCCTCCAATCAGGTGGTGACACGTGTCACCACCTATTCATAAGAGGAAAACGAAATTAAGCGTAAATGCCACCCAGGGGAATCGAACCTGGGTGGTGTAGGTGAAAAGGCAGTGGTTAAACCACTGCACCAAGCCCAACAATGTCCATTAAAACACCCAACTTAATATATATCTCTTATTGGTTTCTACATTTATAACCCAAAAACTCAAACCCTAAACACTAATTTCACATATATAACCCTAAACCTTAAACCCTAAATATTTCAAATTAATTTTACACTCAACATTTCAAATTAATTTTACATATATAAATCCTAAACCCTAAACCCAAACCCTAAACTCTAAGCCCAATTTAAAATATTTGGTGTAAAATTAATTTGAAATATTTAGGGGTTAGGGTTTAAGGTTTATATATGTGAAATTAATTGAAATTAAGTGTGAAATTAATTTGGAATATTTAGGTTTTGGGTTTAGGGTTTATATATGTGAAATTAATTTGAAATGTTTAGTGTAAAATTAAGTTGAAATATTTAGGGTTTAAGGTTTAGGGTTTATATATGTGAATTTAATTTGAAATTTTTAGTGTAAAATTAATTTGAAATATTTAGAGTTTAAGGTTTAGGGTTATATATGTGAAATTAATTTAACACTAAATATTTTAAATTGGGCTTTAGAGTTTAGGGTTTATATATGTAAAATTAATTTGAAATGTTGAGTGTAAAATTAATTTGAAATATTTAGGGTTTAAGGTTTAGGGTTATATATGTGAAATTAGTGTTTAGGGTTTGAGCTTTTTTGTTATAAATGTAGAAACCAATAAGAGTTATATATTAAGTTGGGTGTTTTAAAGCACAATGTTGGGTTTGGTGCAGTGGTTTAACCACTGCCTTTTCACCTACACCACCTAAGTTTGATTCCCCTGGGTGGCATTTACGCTTAATTTTGTTTTCCTCTTCTAAATAGGTGGTGATACATGTCACCACCTGATTGGAGGAGGAAAATAAATTAATAAAATTAAATCTAAATAATTAAAGTCCTCCAATAAGGTGTTGACACGTGTCACTACCTAATTAAATAATTTATTATTTTATTAATTTAAAATTAGGACTAAATTGAAAGAATGTGTAAATAATAGGGACTAAATGTGTAATTTTAAAATTTTCCTGTTAGCTGCCACGTGGCAGTTCCGTCACTCCACCGTTAGATTTTTAACGGCGGTGGTCAAAATAGGTTGATTTTATAAGTTCGGTGGTCTGATTGACGAGTTCGTTAGTTCGGTGGTCAAAATAGGAATCCCCAATTAGTTCGGTGGTCAATGATATAGTTTACCCTTTATTAAATCATACATATGTAGTTACTATATGCTTTCACGACAGTAGTTATCGCCAATTGTCTTGTATATTGATGATGATGAGTTAATTTTGATGATGTGGTAGTATGAATTAAGGAATTTAGAATTAATTATTTGTGTAAAAAATATATATTTAAAAAAACTCACATCAATTGTACTATTACGCCATCAAAATTGACTCATCATCATTTTATTGGAAGACATTAATTTGTCAAAGAGCAAGATTGATACAATTTAGGAGAAAAAAAATAAAAATGAGAGAAAACATTGATGCTTTTGGACAATTACAAGGGCTATACTATGTAATTAAAAAGGAAAAATAAAATTATTAATGTGAGATTACTACATGGACAAAATTATTCCTTAAGCCTATTTTTTATAATAAAAAAAAGTATTCATAAAATTTAAGATTTAATATCAATTAGAGATAAAAGTTAGTTTAACATTGTTTTTTTTTAATAAGGTTAAAAATGTTGTGACGAAGTATTTCTGTAAATTTTGACTTAAATTTTAAGTGTTCAACGTCATTACTAAAATGTGCGAAAAGGAATTATATAGTTTAATTTGGTTTTAAGGACAAAATTCATTGAATGAAGCCAACGTAAGTCACTTCAATGATAAGAAATATTTATTTTGTTTTAAGATTAATATATTTTAATTTTAAATTGATTTGATAGTCACCTACTGTGAATTAAAAATAAAAATTAAGATTTTTAAATCTGTCATTTTCGGTTGTTAGATTGTCTTGAAACGAGACTATTAATATTTTGGTCAAACTAATCTTTCTTACCGTTGAGATTAGAGGCGAGCAAAATTCGACTCGACTCGAAAAAACCGAATAACTCGACACGACTAAAGGCAAAAATACTCGACTCGAAATTTCATAAACTCGAATGACTCGAAAAAATTTCAAATAAAGTTTGAGTTGTAAAATGAAAATTCGAATAACTCAAAATTTTTAGTAATTAGTGGATTTATTTTTAAGTTCGAGACGAGTCTCTCAATTTTTTATAATATATACATATCGGTATATAAAAATATGAAGAAATATTGTCACATGTGAAAAACATGAAGAAATACACATGTGCATATCTTATATGATTAGAAAAAGTCGTTTAAATTGAAATCAAACTGTACTATAGCATGATAAATAATTACAATTAAATTTTTATAGGAACTCGAAAACTCGACTCGAGTCGACTGGAATTTCTTAAACTCGACTCGAGTCGAAAAAAATTCAAATAAAGTTTAAGTTGTAAAATATGACGCGTCAACTCGAATAACTTGAAATTTTTTTACTCGACTCGATCGAATGCTCACCCCTAGTTGAGACTGACATATGACAGCTCTGTTCGTATAAATTTAACATGTCATATCAACATTTCTTAATATCGGTAACAATAATAAAAATTAAATTAAAAATTAAATGACCATAATAAATATAAATAAAAAAATTATGTGACGACAAAATTTTCATTTACAATAAATACAATAAAAATGTTTTTTTTAATCAATGTATTTTACCCTGAAATAAAAGAGAAGGGTGGTCAAAACTAATACTCCTAATCTGGTACATGTGTTTTGGCTATTCATAAAACGAGTATATAAACTCTCTCAGATTTTTTTTTTAATTTTATATTTTATATTCTATTCTATTCGTATTTGGATTTTATTTTGTATATATTAAGTGAGATTCACCCTTTTTATTATACACTATTAGATAAGTTCTTATATATTTTTGTAATTTTCATATTGTTGAGATTTTAATAATCTGACCGTTAAATTTCATGTTCTATTTACGTAGATCATTCATGTTGAGTTTTAACTAAATTAAAAAATACCTAACAATTTGATGGTTAAATTGTGCTTGTTATGCACGTTGAATTTTTACTCAATTCAATATCTTTATCGTATTGGTCCAAAATAAAAATTTAAATCATATAAAGATGATAGAACTTAATACATTACTATACCAAAGAACAAAGCTTTCTATACCTCTAACCTGTGTTAAAAAATGAACTGATTATTTCTACATTACCACCTATGTTTGTATCTTAGTTTCCGCAGTGCCAAGCCGAAGCCGAAGCCGAAACCGATATAAGGTTCCGATCCGTCCACCCCAACAATACTTTTTTAGATTACAAAAAATTTATCGGCGGGATAAGACAAGATTATCGAACCCCTTTTGTTACAGTAATTGTAAAAAAAGTTTACAGTACCGATCCAAATGAGTTAATCAATTGATCATATCAGATATCGAAATTAACAGTTAAAAAAACTTCTGAAATTGCCAAAAAAAAAACAACTTTTCCTTTCTTAACCAATAACAATCATATACATTTGTGAGTTGCCCTTCTCAACTCAAGCCAAGCCCACATGTAAACCAATGTTGGACTATTAGCCTAATTATCATATGGGATGGGCAAGAAACTTGTGGTTCAGAATGTTGTGTACTTAAAATTGTTAATTATATTTGCAAGGTTCCAATTGTCAAGACCCTAAATATTTGTTTTCTAGGTTTTGACTTATCTATATGATTTCATTCAATTTAAATAAACTTAAATAGTAAATATTTTTTATTGACCTGTCTTTGTAAAATAAACAAACAAAATTTAAATATATTTAATGTTTAATACATGATTTGTTGTTCAAATAAAATGTTCAACTCTAATTAAAAAATTACTAACACATGTTAAGTGTATTGGTAATACACATTACAAAATATTTTAAATAAATATAAAACATTAAAATTCTTTTTTTAACATTCAATGTACAATATTTATACTATTCATACCCCTCTCTACCCATAAATCAAAGGATATTGAGCGCTCAAGCATATTTGATCTCACATTCGCCTATATATTGTACCAGCGACAATGTCAATCGAATTATACTCAATCAGCTACTAAAAATCTGTTTTAATCGAATCTTTTCATAAAAATTAAACAAGCACGCGCGCGCACACACACATAGAGATGGGCACGGGTCGGGTCGGGCCGGGTTTTTGGCCCACCCGAACCCGACCCGAAAATATTAACCCTAAATCCAAACCCGACCCGACCCTATCTTTTAAAAAATCCGACCCGACCCGACCCGAAAATAAATACTTTAAACCCGACTCCGACCCGACCCGACCCGACCTATATAAAAAAATCAATTTTAGGGACTAAATTGTAAAAAAAAAAATTTTTTAGAGACTTAATTGTAAAAAATAAAAAATTTAAGGACTAAATTGTAAATAAAAATCAATTTTAAGGACCTAATTATAAAAAATATATATATATAAGGGGTATTATTACAAATATCCCTAAAAAATTTAAGGGGAAATTACACAATTAGTCCCGGGTCGGGTCAGGTAGAATTTTTTCACCCTAAAACCCGAACCCGACCCGACCCGAACCCAATTTTTTCATAAAAATACCCGACCCGATCGGGCCGGGTCGGGTCGGAACCCGTCGGGTCCGGTTCCGTGCCCATCCCTACACACACACACACACACACATATATATATATATATATATATATATATATATATATATATATATATATATATATATATATATATATATATATATATATATATATATATATATATATATATAATCTAATGCACTAAAGCATATAATTTATTGATGAATACATTATCTTTCATTCGAAGAATGTCCCTCAAACATAGCTAGAAATCAACACTCTTGCTATTTGTTTTTTTAGAAGAATAAATGCACATGCATCCATATGTACAAATCACATGCTATCTTGATTCTTGGACCCAAGCCTGGCCAAAACCTTTGCTTCTCAATCATGCTACCAAAATCATCAAAAATAGGAAATATGGTGGCATGATGCGATCTTATCGCGATACCAAAATATAAAAAAAATTAAATTTTTGACACAATACACAAACATGATATAAATGTATAAATATTTTTGAGTTTACTTAATTAAAACTATTAACATGTCAAAAAACTAAAATATAGAATATCTTAAACACGATTATAATACAAAAATATAAATACAATAAAAATATACAATTGCCGAATCTTATTATTCAATTTGACGTGAGAACAATCAAGTGGAACATGAAGCATGGAATTGAACATCATGTTTGGGGGTGATACTTTATTGGCGATCCACTCATAGGACTTGGGGCGACAAATGCAAAGTTTTGGGGCGAGCATACAGTAAGGTATTGTGCGGTTACTGTACAGCACCAACCGAATATTACAAGACATGAAATACGAAATTGAAAATGTGTTTCGTTGGTGTCTAGCGACAGTATCAAAACTTAGTTTCAAGTATCGATACTTATTATTCCTGATAATATTTTAAGTTTTTGTAAGTATCGAAATTTGTCTCTAAACATTGATATTGTCACGAGACACCAACCGAAAATATCATAAAAAATATAATATTTTCAGTTCGTGTCCCGTATTGTGTAACATTTTCGATTGGTGTCGCACCCGCGAATACCCCGCACCGACCGACCCAAAGGTTTGGGTTCCTACAACACCAATAGAGCAGGCACTGGCAGCTTTTTTTTATATCTGTCTTTTCTCTTCTATGTTGGCTCTTTTGACCGTCTCCTTTTTTCCCCTTTTTAATAATCAATTGTGTTTTTTAATCATTTATGTTGGAGTTCGTAACGTGGAAGGATTTGTTTCAAAGATTTTTTTATAATTATTTTTTTGAGTAAACTACAGCAATAGTCACTGAACTTTTAAGACGCTTTAAATAAGGTTATCGAATTTTTAAAACTTTCATTACAGTCACCCAACTTTTAATTCGCTTTCAATAAAGTCACTGCCGTCAACCATCGTTAAAAACACTGACGTGGCATGTTAAATTTTAGGGTAAAATACAATGTTAGTCACTGAACTTTTAAGAGGCTTTCAATATGGTCGTCGAACTTTTAAAACTTTCATTACTATCACTCAACTTTTAATTCGCTTTCATTACCGTAAAAAAAGCTGATGTGACATGTCAGTTTAAAAATAAACGTTTTCCCACCATATTTTCTCTCCCCTCTTATTTTCTTCCATCCAAACACGTCTTTCTTCCATATGAATCAAGCTGTAATTTTTTTGGTGAAGGTCATTACTTCTCTAGTAACACATCAAGGAAAATATGAATGTATCTAGACATGCATGCGACATGTGTGAGAACAAGAAAAATATTAGGAGACATCCGAGGATGGAATGCTAAAGAAATAACTAAAATTTTGCTCATAAAAATCCTCTTTATGCTTCAGGCCCAACCTTTACTGAGTCATGCACTGGATAGTGAGGAGTTTAAAGGAAAATATTAATGTATCTAACAGATACACATGTTTGGATTAAAAAAAATAAGACGTGGAGATAAAATAGGGTGAGAAAACGTTTATTTTTAAACTTAACGTGTCACATCAAGTTTTTTAACGATAATGAAAGCAAATTAAAAGTTGAGTGATGGTAATGAAAGTTTTAAAAGTTTGGTGACCATATTGAAAGCCTCTTAAAAGTTCAGTGACTAACAGTGTATTTTACCCTTAAATTTAACATGTCACGTCAGTTTTTTAACGGTGGTTGACGATAGTGACCTTATTGAAAGCGAATTAAAAGTTGGGTGATTGTAATGAAAGTTTTAAAAGTTCGGTGACCTTATTGAAAGCGCCTTAAAAGTTTGGTGACTACTAGTGTAGTTTACCCTTATTTTTTAGGGTTTAGGGTTTTTTTTCATAATTAATTCGATCTAATCAATGTCATATATTTGATTTGGTGGATTTTTTTTACATACACCAGACTTTGAACTTGAGACTTACTTAAACGATAGGTTAATCTACTTGCCACTTGGATCAATTAATATTTAATTTATTGACTGACTAATACGGAATAAATACTGCAGAGGTCTATTATAGGACGATCCCCAACCTAATTGCTTCATTCATAACGTTAGGACTCAAATGTCTTAATATTACTTAATGAATTGTGTGTCAACTCACTAGACCAATTAATCGTTGGAAAAATAATTTATCTTTTTAATATGCTTTTAGTTTTTTTAAATACAAATACACTAATATTTTAGTATTACTATTTCGGTTTTACATAGTGTCCATTCACTTTCTAACTTTTAATAAATTTATGTATATTTCATAAACAAAACTATTTGAATTCAATTTTATTTTTATAAAAATTAATTCATTTTTTAGTTGGGACTTTTTGAAAAAAAATAATGTGAGTATGCTAGTTTTATTAAAGAAGAAAATTTTAAAATATAATGAGAGTTTACAACTTAAGTAAACAAATTTGATCCAGACATATTTTTAAAAATACGAAAACTAATGTCTCTAGATCATAAACATGAGCATACAAAGAAAGGGTAAAATCCTAACTCAAAGACTCGAAACAAAATGGATACAAACATCACCAACGCTCAACAATGAAAGGTAAAAAATCAACAACAAACGACATTAAAAAATACATATTACAATAATAATGCACGTTGACAACACGATTATTACCACAATTCAATCGCGAACAAAAATGGTGATTGTGAGCTCGTACCGAATCTTGTTCGAGGGTCCAAAACAAAGAGATCAACAGGATAATTAAAGAGTGTCATCTTGATCAGTCGTGGCGACGTCAAATTCAATCATGATAGAAAATCAAAAGAAAAAAAGCGGTCAAACGATCGAATAAAAAAATAAAAATGTGTCAAAAGACAAAAAACACATACTAAAAAGGTAGAAAAAAATGTGTCACAATAATAAAATTATTAAAATTATAAACAAAAACATAAAAAACAAAAAAATAATTACTGACCATCGACAACTAACATCAAGACTAGTGCAGTCCTCATGCCCTTGAAAAAAATTAAATATCATATTAACACTCATCTTTCAAATTTTTTTTGAAATAGCCTTTGGTAACGTTTGTCGAAAACATTCTGCTACAATTTTCTGTCATTGTCTTTATCATAATATTCTAAATTAATCGTTCTTGTCATGTGTCATAATTTGGGTATTTTAGTATTTTTACTAAAAAACGAGTTATGTATATTTATATTATAATATTTCTTTTCAATTTTGCACCCCATTATATTAAATCAATCATGGCAGTCACCTTCTATGTATTTTTCTTAACGAATTCATTTTTAAAACAAGCAATTTTTTTATAGAGATTGAGATCATTTAAATATTATATAAAAATAATATTTTTAATAAATCGTCAAATATGGATTCAAGTTTAATTCGAATAGTTTGTATTTTTTTTTTACAGTCTAAATGTGATTATAAGCTAGTATTTGTTTATAAATATTCTTAGGGTAAACTACATAAATGACCACCATACTATGGATTTGGACTCAATTTGACCACTATACTTCTAATTGCAGTAATTAAACCACTGAATTATTACATTGGACTCAATGTGACCACCAATCGTTAAAATTTAACGGAGAGGCTGACGTGTCAGTTAAAAGAAATTTGTATAATTATATATTTAGTCCTTATTATTTATATATTCTATCAATTTAGTCCAAATTTTAATTTAATTTAATATAATAATTATTTAATTAGATGGTGACATATGTTACCACCTCATTGGAGGAATTTAACTATTTAAATTTAATTTAATAATTTTAGTTTCCTCTTCTAATAAGGTAGTGACACGTGTCACCTCCCAATCAAATGAAGAAAATGAAGAAAACAACAATTGCCCCCAATAGATTTTAAACTTGGGTCTCCATGGGGAGATGGGCATTGGTTTAGCACTATGCCAAGTGCACTTTTATGAACTAAAGTATGAAATATATTATATGTCTTCATTTGTTAATGGCAGGAAAAAAGAAATAAATAGGAGTTAAGGGGACTCGAATATGACACACTTGATATGCATAAAAACTTTTAAATCACCAAAATAAATCTCACAATTAAATTAAAAATGATACACTAGTATTTTTAAACTATATTTAATATATTTTTTCTTTCCACAATTATTTTTTATAAATTCATATAAATAGTCATTGAATTATTTTTTTTAACTTAATTAATAATTTTATATTTAAATAAATTTTTAATTAAATTATATTAAAATTTTAAAATTTTAAAATTATATTAAAAAATCATTTAGTGAATTTAAACTCACGAACATAATTTAAATTAATTGATATTATTTTAAATTTTTGAATTTTTTAATTATATATAATAATTAAATTAAATTTTATTAATAAATATTAAAATTATTAATTAAGTTAAAAATCTATTTATTGATTATGCATGAGAAATTATAAAAAATAGATGTGAAAAAATATTGAATTTAGTTTAAAAATATAAAAAATATATTAAAATTATTTTCATTTTAAACCAAGCATTAACTATAATGTAATATATATATATATATATATATATATATTCAACTTTAATTTATTTATTAGATTTATTTTTGATGATTTAACAATTTTTATGCATCTCAAATGTTTCATGTTCGAGTCTCCTTGACCCCTATTTTTTTTTCTGGCATTAACAACAAATGAAGACATATAATATATTTCATACTTTAGTTCAAAAAAGTGTACTTGGCACAATGGTAAACTAATGCTTATCTCCTATGGAGACCTAGGTTTAAAACTTACTGGGGGTAGTTGTTATTTTCTTCGTTTTCTTCCTTTGATTGAGTGGTGACACGTGTCACCACCTGATTGGAGGAAGAATATAAAATTATTAAATTAAATATAATTAGTTAAAGTCCTCCAATGAGGGGTAAAAATCTTCTGCCCCTAATCATGCACCACACTAAAATTAGTTAAAAATTAAATTCTAAACCCTAACCCTAATTTTCACATCATAAACCCTACACCCTACAAAATACACCATACCCCGAATTCCCTAAACCCTAACTTACCACACATAAAACCAAACGTCTCTAAATTCAATAAAGTTTGTGGTACAATAGAACCCAACGAGTGGTCCCAGTGAAAAAGAGGATGATATTTATTCTAAGAGACTTGGGTTTAATTCACTTTGTCTGCAAGGTGTGTTGTAACACCCCGAAAACCGGTCTAGCCGAAAATAGGTTCCAATGAACAAAATTTCATTATTGAAATATTGAAATCTTGCTATAAAAAATGTCCCAAGACTTTAAAAAGCCAAGTCCTTAGCAAAGATTGTTTTGAATGCCCAAGTTAATGTTTTGAACTAGGTATTTCGATACGCTTAGGCTCATATCGAAACGACCTAAGTGAATCGTATCGAAACGAGATTAGGCGTTCCGATACGGTTCAATAGTAATAACCGACTTTTTGAAATTATGCATGATCGTATCGAAAACGGCCTCGAGCGTTTCGAAATGAGACTTTACAGAAAACAAGGTAAATGCCCCAAAGTCAAAGATTTCGGCCCTTAAGTGACTCACCTCCTTGCTTGACATCTTTTCACATGCTTTAAAGCTGAGAAGATGGTTTTGATCAACAATCATGATGATATGTGAAAGAGAATCAATATAGTAAGTAAACCCTCCAATTAAGGAAATATTCTTATTGGTTTTTAAGGAGGTGTGTTGGGTTTAGCAAACCTTTAGACAGGAGAAATTCATTCATTGACTGGTTGTTGAGGTGGGAATTAACTAATAAATTTCTTAGTTCTCTATAAATAAGATAGGGTTGATGAAGTGTGGGATTTTTGAGTTTCTTACGAGCCTAAATTCTCTTTAGGAAAATAAGCAAACACCACCATCTTTATCTTCAACCTCAAGCTCTAAGCAAGCATCACCATTGAAGTTAAACCAAAGCTTTGTCTTTCTTTATTTGAGAATCTCTTTTAATTCGTACAAATACGAGAAAGAGGAATCAAGCATCGAACGAGGTATTACCGACCATAGAAGTCTTGACCAAGCAAGGTGAGTGTAGTAGCGTCTCGAGTTAGGCAAGGGCCTACTCGAATTTGTTGTTACATTTGTTAATACTAACCTCTAAGTTAGAAGCTTTATGTCATCGATCATATGTTGGTAAGTGTACGGTAAACTTTGCACTGACTCCATGATTCATAGTATGTTTATTGTTGTCATGAACATCATTAAAAGCGTTGACATATGATAAGTATGACATGAACCATTGATATTGTTATTGCTACGAAATAGTTATGAAGTATGAATAATGGACCTTAGATTCGAAGTATTGTATACAATTGGCATGCTATATAATTCATGAGCTCAGTGTACGGGTAGACTACGGTCCTAGGACTACGACCTATATGATTTGGCGAAGCGAAGGGATGTATTGTGTTTGGTCTTTGGCGATGTCGGTGGGATGACCATTTATGAAATTGGCGAGGAGATGGAATTTGAGTACCCAAATACCATGAATCGAGGGGAAATAAGAACTCAAGATGATGAATTATCATGAAACTATGATTTTGACATATGCTTTGTTGTGAACATGAAATATGCCATGATCATGCATAATTAGTGTTATGATTCTTTAAAGTATATTACAAGGCATGATATGTTTATTCATTGTTATGTGACTACTTCACTAGGCAAGGTATGCCTAATGCATTTCATGCATCCATTTCAGGATAAGCAAGTACCGAGATCTAGATCGGAGAAGTTGAAGCGTTGCACAAGTTACAATCAAGTCTTAAGTAATGTATTTTGTCCTTTCGAACTCCTAGTTTGGTGGCAAGGTCTATATGCAAGTTTATTTTGTTTCCTTTAGTATGCCTATGATATGTTTAAGTACTTCGAATGGCTACTATGAATAGAGCCTTTATGTAGCATGTTTGGTCCTAAAATGGTAAAATCGAGTAAATGAATTCGAATGGCTTTACAATTTGGCTTGACAGTAGTTTATAATCTTAAAATGTTGTGGGTAACGTTTTATTGCATTTGAACCATGTTTGCTAAGTTAAATTGTATAAAAATCAGCCAGAAATTGTCATTGCAGGATTAACCGTATCGGAACGGGTGATGGTGTTCCGATACGGGCATGTGTATTTTGGGCATGAGAAGCAGAGTGTACCGAAACGAAATAAGACTGTTTCGGAACAGTTTGGTTACTGGTGGCCTCTGTTTCGATACGAGTTTCGAAACGAGTCTAAGTCAAGTGCAGTTAACCTGTACCGATACGGGTCCAGCCGTATCGATACAATTATAAATGAAAGTCAATATGTTGACTTCAGTCAAGCCGTACCGAAACGGATCAGTACGTTTTGATACGAGGTTGATTTTCCTAAGGCTTTTATAAAAATAAGTGGATTAAAACGTATAACCAGTAACAGTCTTATCGAGTATAAGTTTGCAGATGTCCTAATGATAAGTTTAATGAATTTAAGTCTAGTAAAGTTTTAATAAGAAAGTTAGGTTTTGAATAAAGCTTTTAAGTAAAAGTTAAAAGATTTTATCGCATTGTTTTCGGTAACGCTCTCTGACCCGGTTCTCTACCAGGCTAGAAAGGGGTGTTACATGTGTGGCGCATCAAAGGGTTAAGAAAAATATGAACATATACTGTCTTGTAATCACCTTAAGACAATTAAAAAAATTTGTGGTACAATGATAAAAAGATATACTCCCAATAAAAAAATACATAATCTTTATTTTTCTATATAACGGAATTTTTTTGAACAATATACAACAGAAATTTAGAATAAAAATTTATAAGTTAAAAATTGAATCCAAAATATTTTAGAACTATTATGACTTCCAAATTTCACTCGAATTTAATAAACATTAATTTCTAAAAGCTCTAACTAAAGTTACTTCATCAAGGTAAGATGTGAGCTTCACCCATTATTATTATTATTTCAAAATTTCCATTGAGATTAGGTGTGTTAGGTCGTGGGTTAACCAGTAACCACTGCCTCCTACATCTGTTTATGAGGAACTCTCACAAATCACACCCACTTCACTTTGTGAAATTCAGCTTTTATTAAATATTTGTTAAATTTAATACTTATTTAATATTCCAACAACTTGTGTAGAGTAATTACAACCACATATATATATAATAAATCATTTAATTATATCTATGGTTTTTATAAAATGATATATTTTATCACCAATTTATTGCTTCACTTAGAATTTTCTATAGATTTTAAGAAAATTACTTTAAAAGCATAAATGATCAAATTAAGCTATTCTTATCTTGTTAGTTTTGTAACATCGTAAATAGTAAAAATAATATTTTAAAAAATTAATTTATGTAAGACTTATAGATTTATCATTTTCTTTGTGATCGAATTCTGAATTAATTACATGCAAATCTCATGTAAACAAACAATTAGATGTGTAAAATTAATACAGTGCCTAAATTTTCGGTGGACGAAAAAAATATTTAATTAGAAATTAGTAATTTCTTAAAATATTTTTATTTATCTATTATATTTAATTAATAATATAATTATTTTGTTGTTATATTTTCAATTTATTTATGTCAGTGTTACACTGTCACCAAATCAATTAATACTATTAATGTAAATATGTATATGTATACTTTAGAGTGCACGAGTTAGCTGTAATTATATGATACTTATACTTAATTATATTTCATAAAATGTAATAATTATACTTTTTGATTAGTTTATAACTAGAGAAACAATTAGGATAATTAAATATATTAACAAATAATTGAGCTGATTTAGTAAATAAATATTATAAATAATGTAAATTTATTTTTAAAATAATTCATTTATTGTATAATAAAAAATGTTTTTGTGTTAGACTAAAATATTATTTACGTGGTTTTTTTATTAATTTACTGCATATCTTATTACATATTATACTCCTATATGATATTATATTTAAAATTAAAATAAGTCCAATAATTTATAAAAAAAGGTCCAACAATAATTCCATTTTTTTCCAACTTTCAAACAAAAAACCTCGCTTTTCAGACCTCAAACTTCAGATTCTATCTTTAAGATCTCACTCAAAGAATTTTCTTAGCCACATTTTCATTGCTGTTTTTTCTTTTTATTCATTGCTTCAAAGAAACCATGTAACTGAAGAGATGTCTGGTTATTTTTATTCTTTGTATTTCGATATAGGTAGGTTTTAAAGTCAATGTTTTTGGTTGATTTCTTCATCAATGTATTTAATTTTACCTTTTTTTTTCGTGGGAAACAAATTCTGGGTTTTTCATATCTGGGAAGCTTTTCATGTTTCACGGGTTTAAACTTTTTCTTGCTTTGTACTCTGTTTGGTTGGTGAGAAAGCTTGGGAAAGAGGAACTGTCAACGGAAAGTGAAAGTGGGAGATACTTGCTGGTTTACTCAAAAGCTCTTTGTTTTATTGAATCTCTTTTGGAGTTCATAAACTCTCTCTTTTTTCTCAGCGGCCAAACAGATCAGTATAGTAGTAATTATTGTTCTGTAATCTATAATCAGCTGAAAGTTTAAGTTTTTAATTCGTGAACGTGTAATTAATAACTTTCTGAATAATGTAACCAGATCGAGTATATTTTCTTCATAAGCTTTAGTCAAATTTCTTCTTTTTTTCCCTTTAAATATTTGAAATTGAGCAATTTTAGTTTAAGACTGAAAAATTCTCCTTTTTGTCATGTATCTCAATTTTGACTTTCATTTCATTTGCTATAAGAAAGTGACATTGAAGTTCTAAAATTGACCTTCTATGTTTGATAAAATTAACATTATTTGACTCAGTATTGTGTTACAATTTTTTTAAATTTTTTTTGTTATTGTCAATTTGATGATAGTTTAGAGGTGGCATAATTTGACCTCAAAATTGTTCTTGCAGTTGTTTCAATGGATTGCAGGCTTGAATAGCAAATAACAAAAGAGAAAGTGGAGATGAGGGAGGAGTCATCTGGTTTGATCATTGGGATTTCTATTGGAGTTGTGATTGGTGTGCTTTTGGCTATTTCTGCATTATTTTGCGTTAGATATCATAGAAGGAGATCCCAGATCGGAAACAGCAGTTCCAGGAGAGCTGCAACTATTCCTATCAGGGCTAATGGAACTGATTCTTGTACTATATTATCGGATTCGACCATAGGTCCCGACTCACCTGTGAAATCCGGAAGAAATGGAATGTCCTTGTGGCTTGGAGGGTTTAGAAGGAGTAGCCTTGTCTCCGCTTCTGGAATACCCGAGTATTCGTACAAGTACGATTCTTCGAATCTAGTTGAATTATGCCTCATAGCAGTTGGTTTTGATTGGTATTGGTATAAGCAATTATTTTCTTTACTTTTATATGTGATTATTTGTTCAGTGTTTTTTCAAGAATTTCTAGCTCTGGAATTTGTGAAGTTTGTTTTTGTAAAAGAGGACATTCTAACTGAAATCACTGCCTTCCAATGTATCACACAATTAGTATCTCGAAAATCAATCTATTGGCTTGAAATTAAGGATATGTTTTAGCACCTAATACTTCTATTCTTGTTATAGCAAACTAGTTTGCAGGGTTGGATGGTTTTTGGCTTGAATATCAGAAAACCGATTTTTGCACGATCCCTTTCCTTTATTTTTCTTTGCTAATTCATTGATGGGATTACTCATACAGAGATTTGCAAAAAGCAACCTGTAATTTTACAACACTAATCGGACAAGGAGCCTTTGGTCCGGTTTATAAAGCTCAGATGTCAACCGGTGAGACTGTTGCCGTAAAGGTGCTTGCAACTGATTCTAAGCAAGGGGAGAAAGAGTTCCAGACGGAGGTAAGGACGGTTAATAGTTAATTCACCCTTGTTGGCATATTTCAATGTCAAGATCTATCCATCCTGTATTAAAATTTGCATAAGCATTTGTGCAATACTATTTCACGGCATGCTTTGTAGTCTCCTAAGAAATAAACACAACTTGGGAATTGGGATCGAGAAAGAATCTTAGCACTGCCATTTATTTCTTCTCTAAGCGAAAACCTGAGAGTAGAAGTAGAGAAGTGAAAGCATGGAACATCATATTGAAATACAGGGAAAACTTGCTTAGTCAATTGAAGTCCTGCACAATCCTTTCTCCCATTTATTATTTTCCCTTTTTAACATGCCTTTATAGCTGACATTTCTCTGTGTCTATGCGCGTTTTGTTTCCCCTTTTTTTTTTCTTTCTTAGGCCGTCTTAAACGTGTTTAATGTTTCACCTTGTTAATGCTGCAGGTTATGTTGTTGGGAAGGTTGCATCATAGAAACCTTGTAAATTTGGTCGGATATTGTGCGGAAAAGGGTCAGCATATTCTCGTCTATGTATATATGAGTAAAGGCAGCTTGGCTTCTCATTTGTACAGTAAGTTGTCTCGATTTTCTCTATAAGATTAGTATATTTTTATGAATGATCAAAACTGAAATATTGTATTATAGACTTGTATATCATCTGGTCTCCCTCTTCTCTCGGTTAACATTTTTTTTTTTAGTAAAAAAACTCTGTTACTGAGCTGGCCAACCTAGCTAGTCAGATGCCATCATGAACCATGAATATTTTTTCATGATTAGGTTATGCAAATGAGTGATAAGGTTAAAACAAGTATGCATTTTGAAAATTCAAGCATATACACAATTTACGATTATAAACAGCATTTTCATCTTTGTGCAGGTGAAAAACATGAACCTCTGAGCTGGAATTTGAGGGTTTATATCGCTTTAGATGTAGCAAGGGGCTTGGAATATCTTCATGATGGGGTAATACGTCTTCTTGTTCGGACTATACGTGGACCTGTCTGTGTCTGCAGGCGTGTATTTTTAGATTCATGTGTATGCATTTTATGCTTCTCAACATCGGTTCACATATATAAATTTATTCATATTTCCCTTTTCAGGCAGTTCCTCCTGTAATACACCGGGACATCAAGTCATCCAATATTCTGCTGGACCATTCCATGAGAGCTAGAGTATGTTCTTCGTGATTGTTATGTAATATATTGCACGGAATTCTGTCGAAAAATCTATTTGCTTATGCATTAGTAAACCTATTGATGTTATCCTTATTGAAATGACACTTCATGCAGGTGGCTGATTTTGGGCTTTCAAGAGAAGAGATGGTAGACAAACATGCAGCGAACGTACGGGGAACTTTCGGGTATCTCGATCCAGAGTATATATCAACGCGGACCTTTACGAAGAAAAGTGATGTTTACAGCTTTGGGGTATTGCTGTTTGAACTCATAGCTGGCAGAAATCCTTTACAGGGTCTCATGGAACATGTTGAGCTGGTAAGATTCTCTCTTTAACTTCCTCTCTTATAAGTTGAATCTTTCACGTTCTGACTATGGTAATGACATGACTAGCAGGCAGCTATGAGTACCGAAGAGAAAGTCGGTTGGGAGGAAATCACGGATTCAAGATTGGACGGGAAATACGACGTGCATGAGCTCAATGAAGTAGCTGCCCTCGCATATAAATGTGTCAACCGTGTTCCCAAAAAACGGCCTTCGATGAGGGACATTGTGCAAGTGCTAATACGAATCCTTAAAACGAGACACATCAAGAAGCATCACAAGTCTCTATCTGGTGCCACCACGGACGAGGTTTCAGTTGACATAGAGCAGGGAGAAACTAAGATTCCGATAACTGTGCACCGGAGAGACGAGTCCATGGACAGCGCAGCCGACTCCATTTGTTAATGTGTTACATTTTTTTCCAATGGTTGGATCTTTGTTTTTGTGACATGTAGTCCGGATGTAAAGGAACTAAAGCAAAAAACAGGTTTGGTTTTAGAATTTGAGTTTTGAGGGTGTTTAGGGTTAAAAAACCATTGTTTGTAATTTGGTGTAACATAAGGCTTTTTTATGATTTAATTTTGTATATTAATACTTCAGAATGAAAATGAATGAGAACATAGATAATGTCTTCTGGAAAATGTTTTATTTTGTATAATTTCGAAAACAACAATAATTATAATAATTTTAACCCAATTTGATTAATTGCATATTCAATTAATCATTTCTAGTTGTAACAACAATTTAATTAATCAATAATATGGATTGTTTAAGGATTCAATTAGAAAAATTTGAAGTATAGGTACCAATTTAAAATTTAGGTAATAGTTTAGGGATTTTATGTTAAATTTAACCGAAATAATTTATAAAAAGTTGCTCGAGGACATTTGTTTCCTATAAAATCCCAAATCCAAAGAAAAAACTGATTTTCCCTCAAATTTTAACGAACTAAAATCCGCAAAAGAAAAAATGCCGAAGCGGTGTTCGGTTCAAATCGAGACCGTTCATTGATTCACCATCCAACGGTGTATCCTTCTTGATCCGCGTCTTCTCTTCCCATTGGCTAGTACCTTTATTCTCCCCACTATATATTAAACCTAACAACCATATATTCAGTCACTTAGTTCTCTCTTTCTCTTCCCAGCGTTTTAACTTTTGCATTTTGACATTATTTTTTGGGAAGTTCATAGTTTTCGTTGCGGATCTAAAATGGCTGGTCGGGGCAAGACTCTCGGATCCGGGGCGTCAAAGAAGGCGACATCGAGGAGTAGCAAGGCCGGGCTTCAGTTCCCGGTGGGTCGTATCGCTCGGTTCCTTAAGGCTGGGAAATTTGCTGAACGTGTCGGAGCTGGAGCTCCGGTTTACCTCGCCGCTGTTCTTGAATATCTTGCGGCTGAGGTACAATCTTTTCCTTTTCCAATTTGGGTTTCATTTGTTTTAAATTCTTAGGGATTGATAGATATTATTTAAAAAATATTTATTTGTTTTTTTAACCTAATTTGGGTTCCCTTTAATTTCTGAGAAAATCTTTTCTTTTTTTCATTTTTTTTTGTTATGTTAAGCTTTCAGCATTTTTCTTGAAATTTCGTCCTTTTCGAAAGAATTGTGGATCTATGTTCTAAATTAGGGGTTTTCATGAAACGTTTATACAATTGCGGTTTCATTTTCGGATCTGCACTTTACATCTTTAAATTCAATATTTATCAATTTCCTTGGGCTAATAAAATTAGGGTTTATATCCGTAAAAGAGTTTGGTACTATTTCTCTTTTTGCAATCTTGGGTTAAAATTGTATCCTTATTTCAGGTTCTCGAGCTTGCCGGAAATGCAGCCAGGGACAACAAGAAAACCCGAATCGTGCCTCGTCACATCCAGCTCGCTGTTAGGAACGACGAGGAGCTGAGCAAACTACTCGGAGATGTAACGATTGCCAATGGAGGCGTGATGCCCAACATCCACAATCTCCTTCTCCCCAAGAAAACGGGAGGTTCCTCGAAGGCAGCCGGCGGCGACGACGATTAGACCCAGATTGATTAGTTTAGATTCTTTGAAAAAGAAAGTCTTTTAATGTCTTGTGGAATTGTAGTTTGTTCACTATGTTTTTGTTGAGTAGGTGGTTTAGGGTTTTTTGTTCAATGTGAATATAATCTATTCATCAACCATTATCTCCTGTTTGCTTAATTACAAGCGTTCTTTTTTCCATCAATGACATGAAATGCAATATTTTAATTTCAATTTGTCTTCTTTCTTCATCTTGAGGAATAATCATTGGTTTTTGGTTTCATTTATGCTTGTTATGAGATATTAATTTGGTTTCAATTTTAAAGTTGAGATTTTGTTAACAAATGAAAAGCAACCCTTTTAACAAATGTATAATATCTCATAACAAATGAACCCCAAACACTTTGTTAACAAAGTTGAGATTTGTTCATATAAAAATGTCAATATTCGAATTTCAAAATGTCTCTAATACTCAAAATTTTAATTTTATTAAAAAAATTGAATATCTCATTCTATTAAACTAGTTGATTAATTGTTTATTTTTTAATGTATAAGATTGAATATCTCATATTTGGTTAGGATATGTATAAGATTGCCAAAATGCATTCTTGCCCCTTTTCTACACTCATTGTTCATTTCAAACCCACAAAGATAAAAGATAGAAAAAATAAAATAAAATCCCCAAACCAACAACGCACTAAAAATAAAATTAATACAATGAAATCTTTACCTTGGAAACATTGTATTTTTATCCGTTGATTCTAAGAATCCTTGATCAAAATGAAGGCAAGATTATCCTAATTAACTTTTTTTTTCATGCATTATAACAGCTGATGTATATATGTTTTTCTTCTTCTCTTCAATGAGTTGCCATTGATGGGATCTGGTCATAATGATGAGATCCTATCTTTGCTTTTTCTTGTTCAAATTATAAGGTCTTTGAATTACCTACAAATGGTCGGCAAAATTAAAAAGAAAAGATTTTGAAATTTATTGTTTTTTTTAATCAAAATATGATCTTGATCCCATTTCCTTTTGGCTCTCCGAGGGAAGATAAATTCTGGGTTTTGCTTGGTTTTTGGTTTTCTGATTCCAAGTTTCATTATTTCGTCAATTTTTTTGGAGGAAAAACTGCTCATTTTTATAGCAGATTTTAAGGTTTCCTTTGAAGGAAAATTGAATTGTTGGTGCTAAACATTACAAGGAATTGAACTTTTGGTGACAGAAATTTCTAGGGTTTTGAGCTGTGTTGGTGGTGGGGGTTCTATTTATTGATGAAATGAAAAGCAACCCTTTTTGTGTTTGTGATGATGCTGATGATACAAGGACAAATGGGTGTCATAAGAACAAAATGTTTGGGGTTTTTGGTAGTTCTGCTTTTTGCATCCTTTGCTGTCAGCTCAGATTACACTAAGGATGAAGAAGAAGAATGTCTTAACCAATTATTAGATCCAGCAACCGGGAAGATTGATGGTAATCTGGTAAAGGAGATTGCTCCACTCGTTTGCTCTTATCTACAATAAACTTGTCTACTATAAACTCACTGCTCATAAACAGTTTGGTTTTGTTTACTTTGAATAATGTTGTGTTTATGGATTTCTTTATTTAAAAATATTTAGATGTATAATGTAGTTTCAGTAACTTCCGTATTGATTATCTATGAGGTATGTTTATAAGTTGGTTGGAACAATATTAGAGGTGGAAATAGGTTAAGCAAGATATCATTGAAATAGCTGCTGGAACAAGGAAGTTTTTTTGATGACACCAGCAGCTTGCGTATGCGGAAGGATAGTACATACTCAACTTTTGATAATTGGAAGAGGCATTACATGTTGGACTTTCTGTGAAATGCTGGAATTGTCTTCAAACATGTTTCGTATCTTTTTTAAGGCTTGCTATTACCATTTTCTGATGGCTGTGGCACTGTCAAAATGCATGTTAGGTAATGAAAATCATTATTCATAAGGTTAAAGCTTGTAACTGGCACTGGGAATTGGTTAGTACATTAAGATGCATGTTGTTTCTGTATGTTCCGGAAGCAACAACCAAGTCCTCTTTCCCCTTGTTCCAACATTGTTTGAATTTATCTAGTTGTTTACATACAGGCTGAGCTGTTATGGATGAGTTGCAAACAGGATTTGCATAATTTGAAGGAAGCTTTTGAAGATCCCAAGTTACATCTTCTGGAGGAAACACGAAGTTCAGCCAATGATATCGATAAAAAATGTCACCCATTAGGAAAAGAAAGCTTTCAGAAATTGATTAACGTTCTCCATCCCAAGTTAAAGCGATCTGTTTCTGACTGCATAAGAAAGAATAAGCTTCTATTCCAAGAATCTGGAAAAGATAGTGGCTTTAAGACTTGTTACCCCCGTTATTCCGAGTCACTGATTCGCTGGTGTGAGGTTTCTAGAAGGAGTTTAACTACTCAGACCTTTGCAGTTGACTCTACCTCGAATTTAGGCCCACCGTCACCCCGATCCTCTGCTCCAGCCCCCTCGCTCTCTTATGAATCTCCTGATTCTAGTACAGATCTATCGCTAAGTGTCAAATTATCAACTCCTCAACTAACTATACATAAGAAACAAGCTGAAGTTGAAGAAGAAGGGGAATTAGAAGAGGAGGAATCAGAAGAGGAGGAGGGTTCAGTAATTATTATTGCTTGTGTCGCGACTGCAGGGGTAACATCTCTTATTGCATTAGTGGTACTATTTTTCTGCTGTCATAACGATTCTGAATCTTCATTAAATGATGAGAGCCCCCTTCTCAGTTTAAGAAGTGACGCCCCAGGTGGTATAGACTTCCCCTTTCCAACATGCTGTTGCCCTCTAGAAGCTTTTGTCATTATTTTTATCTAAACATTCCTTTTTTCCAGATTCTTTTCATGCTGATGAATCTAGTAACGAATCAAGCCTACAAAAAAATGCTTCAACTAATGGCATTGAATCCGATGCACTACAAATCTCCTTGGATGGAGAGTCATCAGATGGAAATGCCGGCAACGCTTCAGCTGAATCTTCTGAGGCACCAGGCAATGCCGGTTCGCAGGTACCGTTGCCTCCGGGAAAGGCTGGTCCAGATGGTTTACCTCCTTTGAATCCTCCTCCTGCCAAAGATGCTCCTCCCTCAGCTAATGCTCCTCCTCCACCACCACCTCCCTCCGCAGGTCCTCGACCTCCTGGACCTCCTCCTCCACCTGCACCTCCAGGTGCTAAACCAGGTGCTCCACCACCACCTCCTCCAAAAGGTGGTGCTCCACCACCACCTCCTTCAAAGGGTGGTGCTCCTCCGCCACCTCCTTCAAAGGGTGGTGCTCCTCCGCCACCTCCTTCAAAAGGTGGTGCTCCTCAAAGACCACCTCCATCCTTAGGTTCAAATGCGCCTCGACCACCAGTTGGCTTGGGCCGTGGACCTGGTTCAGGGGATGCTAAAGCCAAACTGAAGCCATTTTTTTGGGATAAAGTTGCAAATACCCCTGAGCAAGGACAGGTGTGGAATCATATTAAAGCGGGATCATTCCAGTATGTAACTATTCTTTTCTTGTTTCCTTTTACTCTTGATGCCAACAGATCAGTATGAGATACCTGGTACTAACTTTGCAGGTTCAATGAGGAGAAGATAGAAACACTGTTTGGGTATGCACCAGTTGAGAAGAGCAAAAGTGATAAAAAGGAGTCCAGTAAGAAGGAACCTCAGTTTGTTCAACTCCTAGATGCCAAGAAAGCACAAAATTTATCAATCCTTTTGAAGGCATTGAATGTGACCTCGGAAGAAGTTTCTGATGCACTTGTTGAAGGTGCTTTCCTCCACCTTATTTATCCTTTTAAAAAATGTGCTTCTGAGAAACATATGTGCAGGTTTCTGAATCAGTGGTATGGACAGATTTTTATCTGGCATACATAGTTAATACCGAAGTATGCCCAGCGCTTACTGTTAGAAGCATTTTCACCTCTAACTGCAATGTTCCTGCTTGCAACTACTAGTGGATAATCGTTGATAATAAATAAAAGAATTCAGCCGGGGCTTTTTTCTTACACCTATTATTGATCCTTCCAAAGCAGAACTACCCTACCTTTTTCCTCTTAGTTGGTTCCTTTTGATTTTTCGTACATTGGGCCTCATCTTGAGAAAGAATCTTAGTTACCATGTTTTATGTCTTTGATGACTACAGTTATGCTACTGCCGGAAGAATGCCGAACTTGTATATATAGTTGAAGCTAACCATTTGACATAGAACAGGCTAAAGTGTTTTTTTTCTTTTCACTTTGAATTAGCTTTTCTACACATGAAGTTAATTTGAGCATGCATAGCCACGAATGTTCCACTAAACCTGATTAATAACATTTATTTGCTTACGAATCATCATCAAATCGTTTTGAGGTTTGGAGGAAATAGACATAACTACATAAGTTAACAATAAAGTATTTTCTTAAATATCATGTAAGGGAATAGTTCATAACTTAAAGATCGCAAGAAACTTTATGCCCTTGATCAATCACGTGTTTGATTGTCGTTATGCTGTTACACCATCTTGCAATTTAATTTGGTATATGGAAAAGTATTACTAATGTGTTCAGGTTTCAATCTCGATATTCTAATCAATTCTTCTCAATTCAGGAAATGAGCTCCCCACTGAACTCGTTCAAACTTTATTGAAGATGGCACCAACACAAGAGGAAGAACTCAAACTTAGATTGTACACTGGTGAAATTACTAAACTTGGCCCTGCTGAGCGGTTCCTGAAAGTCTTGGTCGACATTCCTCATGCTTATAAAAAGATGGAAACACTGCTATATATGTGTTCTCTTCATGACGAGCTTACCGCGAGTAGAGAATCATTTCAAATTTTAGAGGTGGGTCATTATATTTTAAACTGTATGACTTGCATGATAACTATGGTTTGATAATTCGTACAAGGTATGTCATGCATCGTAAACATATTTTAGATAGTAAACTAAAGGTAAATTCAAGGATGTGTATTTTCAGGGAAAAACACAAACTCTTCCATGATCTTCTGTTTTTTTTTCTTCCTATTTTTCACTTCTTTCATATTTTTTCAGTCTGCTTGCAAGGAACTTAAAAGTAGCCGGCTTTTCCTCAAGCTCTTAGAAGCTGTTCTTAAAACTGGAAATCGCATGAATGATGGGACATTCCGTGGTGGTGCAATGGCTTTCAAACTTGACACACTTTTGAAGTTATCAGATGTTAAAGGAGTAGATGGTAAGACAACACTACTGCACTTCGTTGTCCAAGAAATAATACGTGCTGAAGGTTTGAGAGCTGCCCGAGCTGCAAGAGAAAGCAAAAGTTTTAGTAGCATAAAATCCGACGATCTTCTTGAGGATGTTCCCCCTGATGGAGAAGAGCACTACCGCAGCCTTGGTCTCCAGAAGGTTACAAATCTAAGTACTGAACTTGAGTATGTCAAGAAAGCTGCTGCTCTTGATGCTGAAAACTTAACTTCAACCGTTTCCAGAATTGGCCAAGAAATGGTAAAAGCACGTAATTTCTTGAACACAGAGATGAAGGACAGCGGCGAAAATAGTGGTTTTCACGACATACTAAAGAGTTTTGTGCAGAATGCTGAGGCTGATGTCATGTCGTTGCTTGAGGAGGAGAAGAAAGTAATGGAATTAGTGAAGAGCACTGGCGATTACTTTCATGGTAACGTAAAAAAGGATGAGGGCTTACGGTTGTTTACCGTTGTTCGAGACTTTTTGATTATTTTGGATAAGGTGTGCAGAGAGGTTAAAGATGCCCCTATTAAGCCACCACCTAAAAAACAGGTGTCCAATGCATCAACTACCTCCGAGTCTACTGTTGCACCACCTACGCCTGATCCTCATGCTGCACCTCCACCTTCTCCTGATCCTCATGCTGCACCACCACCTCCTGTTCCTCGTCCTGTACCACCACCTTCTCCTGATCCTCGTCAGAAGCTTGCTAATGCACTTTCTCAGCAAAGGTTGGATAATTCTAGTTCCGATTCTAGTTCAGACGAGAACAATGCATCAAGTACCTCCGAGTCTCTTGTTGCACCACCTTTTCCTGATCCTCATGCTGCACCAC
Source organism: Hibiscus tridactylites (assembly GCA_958450335.1). Classification (NCBI taxonomy): domain Eukaryota; kingdom Viridiplantae; phylum Streptophyta; class Magnoliopsida; order Malvales; family Malvaceae; genus Hibiscus; species Hibiscus tridactylites. The sequence continues at coordinate 61,700,273 of OY288290.1, forward strand.
CACCTCCTGTTCCCCGTCCTGTACCACCACCTTCTCCTGATCCTCGTCAGAAGCTTGCTAATGCACTTTCTCAGCAAAGGTTGGATAATTCTAGTTCCGATTCTAGTTCAGACGAGAACAATGCATCAAGTACCTCCGAGTCTCTTGTTGCACCACCTTTTCCTGATCCTCATGCTGCCCCACCACCTCCTGTTCCCCGTCCTGTACCACCACCTTCTCCTGATCCTCATCAGAAGCTTGCTAATGCACTTTCTCAGCAAAGGTTGGATAATTCTAGTTCCGATTCTAGTTCAGATGAGAACGATGCATCATGTACCTCTGAGTCTCTTGTTGAGCCACCTTTGCCTGATCCTCATGCTGCACCACCACCCCCTGTTCCTCGTCCTTTACCACCACCTTCTCATGATCCTCGTCAGAAGCTTGCTAATGCACTTTCTCAGCAAAGCTTGGATAATTTTAGTTCCGATTCTAGTTCAGACGAGAACAATGCATCATGTACCTTCGAGTCTCTTGTTGCACCAACTTTGCCTGATCCTCGTGCTGCACCACCACCTCCTGTTCCTTGTCCTGTACCACCACCTTCTTCTGATCCTCGTCAGAAGCTTGCTAATGCACTTTCTCAACAAAGGTTGGATAATTCTAGTTCCGATTCTAGTTCAGACGAGAACGATGCATCATGTACCTCCGAGTCTCTTGTTGCACCACCTTCTTCTGATCCTCGTGCTGCATCACCACCTTCTTCTGATCCTCATGCTGCACCATCACCTTCTTCTGATCCTCATGCTGCACCATCACCTTCTTCTGATCCTCATGCTGCACCATCACCTTCTCCTGATCCTCATGCTGCACCACCACCTCCTGTTCCTCGTCCTGTACCACCGCCTTTTTCTGATCCTCGTCAGAAGATTGCTAATGCACTTTCTCAGCAAAGGGTGGATAATTCTAGTTCCGATTCTAGTTCAGATGAGAATAGTTAAGATTTGTTCATTCGGAAAAAGGTATGATGTTCTTACCCTTTGTCAAGTAAATCATTTACCTTGCCACATTATAAACTGAAACTTAATACTGAGACAATATAGCACAAATAATGTTGCAAGTGAGATCTAAGTTCTGTTTTTCGTCAGATGCATGTTGCATTGGCAGTTGATCAAGATGGAAGACCGCCAAACCATCGGTGATGCAGTTATTATTACATACGGAATACCAACCGCAAGGGGATAAGCTAATGGCATTACGGCTTCAATGCTAGATATCTGTGGAACTAACATCCCAAAGTGCTGTTGACCTTCCTCTGGTACAAGATTTATGGTTCCTGTTGGATTTCCATTCATCTGCTAACTTGTGCATATATGATTTTGAAAGAAAATTTAACCGGTAGTGTTGAAATTAGAATCCACTTTAACCTTGCAGGTAAGAAAATTTTGGTATATGATTCTTGATTGAGTGAATGGTAATACCCTTTTCTTTCCTTGGATGGAAAGGGATTGTAATGGGAAAAAGGTTTTAATTTTGATGTTTGAATTAAAAATGTAAGATATTATCATGAATTTTAATGTTTACTTAATAGCTTCATTTTGCCTGGGATGGCTGAAACATGCAAACAAGGAGATCAAATAATCTTTATATCATCGAAGGATCTGCAAGTTAAGGGCAATGAATAAGAAATCAGATCGGTTTAATCGAATATTTGATATCGAATCTTCTATCGTTTCACCGTAACCTCAGTCAATGAACTATTGAGAGCACAAAGATGAGCATTTATCTCAAGGAAAGCCACTATTATGTGGCTTATATTACAATATGCATGCAGAGTGGCTGCTGCATTTCCACAGCTACAAATTTAAGCATCTATGAAGGAAAAGGAAGATACCAATTCTTCTTTTTTTAGGAAAAATGGAACTGGACAGCCAAAAAAAATTCTTTTCACACACCTTTAATGTTTATTTTATGCTATACGAATCAGTTTCCGGTCATCTCTCTGGTCTATATAACCTTCTTAATACATTAGAACAATATCGAAACTTCATGAAGGTTATGCAATGATAGTTGAAAATTTAGTGGAGAGCATAACATCAAAGAACTGATGGTTCTGCAAATCTTTCCAGAAACTTATTTCAGATTCAAATGCGACCGATGCTCGATTTTTAAAAATGCTTTTTTCGTATATTTGGACGGTCATAACGACGTATCGAATATAAATGCTTTATGACAAATCAAGAATTCGTGTTATTCCTCATAGGTGATCAATTTCCAGAATAGAATGATTCTTTTCTACTTTATTTTTACTTTACACTCTTCAAAATATTCCCAGGGAATCAGTGCACTGCTTTATCAAAAAGACTCACATTCACACTATAAGATGCCAAATTCCCATAAAACTCTCACTCAGGAAAACTCTGAAATCACAATATTTTTTGTTTGATTTGGTTCGGTTGGTTTTGTAATCTTTCAATGACTAGTTGCCTTAAACTTGAAGTTCAAACAGAAGATCAAAATCCTCACAAATGGTGTATTTCATTGGCCGAAGACGAATTCAAGAGGTTACTCTCCCAGGGAAATCCAACAGTGCATAAGGTGTTTGGGGAAGGATCATTGTTTAGTCCACTTTTGTTTGGGAAATTCTTTGATCCATCAGATGCCTTTCCTCTGTGGGACTTTGAATCCGATAGCTTATTATCGAATCTAAGGAACTCTGGTAAGAGCTCGGTCGATTGGTTTCAGACAGACCAGGCTTATGTTCTTAAAGCAGAACTACCAGGTAAGTGTTATTTTCAGGCGCCCTTTCAAGTATTCTAAACTTTGAATCTGAGTTTACCGTGCCTTGTAAAACAAGGAACCTTGTTTTCGGAACTGTTTTGGTTCCGGAAATGGAAAAATAAGGTGAAGTTAGTGATGGAGAATCCTTTCAAAGAGTTGGGATCTGATGAATGGTTTTTTTATGGTCATAAAGATAGGTATATGAACCCCAAGTGCCTTGTAAAACAAGGAACCTTGTGTTTGAAACATATTTGGGTATGAAAATCGGAAAAATAAGATGTTAGTCACGAGGAATCCTTTGAAAGAGTAGGGATTAAGGGATTCCATAGGTTTAGGGGTTGTTTATCTTTGTAGACTGATGAAATGATGTTTTGATGGATTACACCAGGAATAGGGAAAACAAATAATGTACAAATCCATGTCGAAAAGGGGAAAATTGTTGAAATTTTTGGCCAACTAAAGCTGCTGCAAAGGGAATCTCAGAAGAAGGATTGGAGAAGCTGCAATTGGTGGGAATATGGATATGTAAGGATGCTTGAACTTTCAGAAGATGCAGATTGGAGAAGAATAGAGGCATACCTAACTAACGACACGGCTCTGGAGATCCGGATTCCCCGAAAGTCTTTGCATACTGATACTTCTGCAGATGGAGTTGTCAAAAAATCTTAATGAATGTGAAACAAATTGACACAGAAAAATGCTACGAACATGACATCCTTGACATGATGAAAACTGTTTATCTGATATGAAAACATGAGATAGAACTTGTAAGAATGTAAAGTCATAAATACCTGGGTTCAGACTTCAGATAGCAGATGCAAGCCTAGTTAATTATCTGCAATTCAGATCTTGATCTCTTGTTTCCTTTGTTACTTGGACATGTGTATGAGTATCGGATGCGGGCAAGTGTCTGATAAGGAGGGTCGTACTCGTACCTTCATACCCATGTCCGGATATGTGCCCGACATATGTGTATACTTCAAAAAAAATGAAAAGACGGAGTAGCATGTAACACATGACATATGGATTAATGTTATTGGGAGCTTGCAAATCTTCAGATTCTTGCTTCAGCTATGGCTATAAGAAAACTTTCTTTTCTCTCTGGTTTCTTTCCATTGCTTAGCATGTGCCAACATGGATAATAATCGATTTCTCAAAGTATGCCTCATACACATGTCGGACATGAGAACTTTACAAAAATGAAAATTCGGAATAACACGGTAACCTACTGAAATTGATTCCTATCATCAAAAAGCGCTGCATCAATGTTGTGCATATAGAATTTGCCAACATTTGACAAAGAAAAATGCTGCAGATTTAGGCCATTTGATCCATGACCTCTTGGAGAATGACTTTTGTGTCTCGATAACACGATTCAGTCTGGAGGAAATCACGCATCTTCGCAGCATCTTCAAGCTGCCAACGAAATCGGAAAACATTTACAATTCTTAGCATCTGATATTAAACTCTCATTTTTTGCAAAGATTGATTCTGTTTACCTTTTCAAAACTGTCAAATAATCTGTTAGCCAAAGTAATGAGAGGTTGCTTATCATCAACTGCTGCTGCAGATATGATTTTGTCGAAATCATAGTACATAACAGTAGATTTAAGTCTCAAATACTTCTTAACATAGTTCAAAGTGTCTGGTCCAATCAAATCCGCCATTGCAAGAAGATCAAACGCATATTTCTTGAGCCTATACATACGGTTCTTGGTGTTAAGATTAGCCACATATAGTCCTGTCTTGACGAAAGATCGAGTTCCGGTCTCCGGATTCGTAATATCTTCTGTCATTCGAGAAACAAAAACAAAAAAATGGAATCACATTTCAGTTCATATCATAGAACTGTATATAACAGAATGGTGTACTACAAGCAATGAACGCCAGCAAGAATGAGCAAATGATCATAAGAAAGCTTACTGTTTTCGACCGTAGGAACGGGTAAAAGATCGGTAATCCAATAACCATTATCTTCAGCGAGGGAGATGCTGTTGCTAGATGTTCCAACAAGAGCAATGGAGGCAAGGGCTAATGCTGTTCTTCTTGTAGTTTGCAATAGTTGTTGTTCATGGAAGTTTGATGTGTTCTTGCCTAGAAACCCGATGATTTTCGATATTTTCCGTGCTCTTCGGACGGTGGGAAGCTTTGGGGTTGCTGGAATCATCTCACTGATTCCATTTAAGCTGGATAAATGCGCCATTTTCATGAAATTTTGAGAATTGAAGAAGAGTTGCAGTGTTAAGTTAGAGATAAGAGTAAGGTTTCTTTGTATTTCGGTTTATATCCGTTGAAGCATTGGAAACTACAGGCCACCAGAAGGATATCCATTTTAAGGATAGTTTTGTAATTTTGTCCTCTTTTTCTTCAATAAATTTAAGGGTAAACTAACTATTTGGTATCTTACTTATTCACATGTTTCTGTGTTCGTCACGCTCGTTAAAAATTAACGGCAATGCTGATGTTTCATTTTTTATTAGGATAGATAAAATGAAAAAATAATTAAAAATGAAACGTCAGTTTGTATCAAAATAGAAATAAAACCTAATGTTAAGTATTATTTTATCAAAAATAATAGTTAAGTGACCAAACAGAAATACGAGAATATATGAGATATTGAATAGGTATTTATCCTAAATTTAAGTGTCTCGATTCAAACTAAACAAAGAAATATAAAAAATCAAAATAAAATAATTTTTTTGAAACAAACTGGATTATATTAAAAGTGATAGGAATACAAAGAATCACAACCAAACATTATTTGGAAATTCAGTGTAAATAAATACAATAAAACTTAAGGGTATGAAAGTCATTAAAGAACAAACCTATCACTTTCAGAAGGACTTGAAGAAGAAATTTAGGAAACTATAACTCTAACAAGAGTGCTCTATGACAACAAAATTTTTCGCTATTTGTTCTTGACATATCGGCACAACCACAACAGAGAATCATAAACATTTATAGATCAGCCTCCTTCACTAAAAAAGGTTCACTGAAATTTCGTCACTCGAAAGCTATACGGTCAAAAATAAACTAAAACTGCCATAAAGACGGAGGAAGAATTACCATAAAAGCAGACAAAAAAAATGTCATAAAGCAGATTTGATATAAAACTGGCAAAGCAAAAAAAAACAAAAAAAAGATAAAAATAAAACATTTATAACTAAAGATAGATTATTTATATACAAAACCAGCAAAACAGTTAAAGGTCGTTGTCGGTGAAGAAGAAGATCAACGAAGATGAAAATTTTATAATTTTTTTGTAATCGTTGCAGAGAAAATAGGAAGAGTAACCGAAATAAAATATTTAGAGTTTATACTTTAGAAATTTTGATTGTGTAATTTAGATTATTTAATTAAAAATAATTTAAAATTTTAAAATTTGATCTATTAATGGATTTTTTGGATTTTTAGTGTTGTTTCATAATAATGTTTGTTTAATTTTAATTAGTACCAAATTTAATCACATTCACACACAAACTATCCGAATCTAAATCTTTTAGAGAAATAACATATCTTTTTTACGAGACAATTCCTTGAATTCATGTTAATCAAAAATTGAATTAAAATATTAAAAATTATCACAAATTTAAAATTGAAATTTATCCAAAAATAAACTAAATTATCACAAACAATTTAAAATTATGAGTAAACTAAATCGATGTGAACCGGGTTTGAAATTTTGGGTTCCAAGAACTTCAAATTAAACCCTCATTTAAGTGGCGGAAGTGTCCTTTTTGAAGCCCAAAATTCCAAGTTTTCCAAACCTTTTTATCCCGAGAAAAATGCAATAATAGAACATCTGTTATTTTTTCTCTCCCCAAACAAAGCCCCCTCCGTTTATGAAAGCCGGAAAATCAAACAAAACCCTTTAAAACTTTCCGGCAAAATATCAAAGTCAGCGGAGAATGGTATCCCCTGAAAACTCCAATTATTGGTCTCACTTCGATTACGCAACCTTGATCGACGATATCCCTGTCCCAGGCGGATCGTATGCCGGTTTTTCTTGGTCCACGCCGCCAATCGACGCTCCTTCTACTGCTGTCAAGTATCCCTAAAAATTCTCTCTTTTTCTAATTTTCAATTAGGGTTTTGAAAGATGTTTATTTGATTGATTGCTTTTGTTTCGGGAGTAGGCTGAATCATCTTGGGGAGGGGGTAATTTTGTTTAATCTGATTAGGATTTCTTGGAAATTGTCATAAATTTGTTTTAGCACCGGGTTTTTCCATGGAAATGTTATGGTATTTTTGTATATAAATGTGGAGCTTATTGAAGTTCTTTAGTAAGTTGTCTGAAATGGTTGGTTTGTTTCTTAAAATTGTAAATTTGAGTGAAGGGTTTTACTTTGTCTAGTTTGATTGTTTATTTATTGATGTTTTTGGCTGATTAAATTGGTGTAATACAAAAATGTTACAATGTGTTCAACTTAGCTTGAAGACTGTTAATCTCTGAAGTAGACAGGGAGCAATATATTTCAAGCAACCTTTTAAGTTGTGCATTTGGTTAGACTATAGTGTGTGTTTTTGTATGGTATATAACCTGACAAGGTGATACTTTCTGCTAGTGCTTTGGTCATTTGTTAGTGTTGATTTGTTTTCTGTATTTAATTGCCATTCGTGCTCTCTCATGTATCATACGTACTGCCACGTTTGTTTTCGAAGCATATTGTGGCTTAAACTGGAACCACGATTGATATGAACAGGATTTTATGTTCATGCTTCTTGGATGGATTTGAGCTAAGCTGCTTCATGTGATTTTAATATTTGTTATTTGGAGATAAGAGTTACAAACTGGGGCTGGTGAGGGTGCTGCAGGGTGCCCCTTTGGAGCGTGTTACCATGCAATTACAGTTGTTGATGTCAACTTGATTAGGCATGTGGTTTTTACTGGCTATGGGATTTTGTTTCTTGCTTCTTGAGTCTTTGAGATATTTATAGAACAAGAATACAAATTCGTTGGGAGGGTAGGATCATGTTTGGGTCAACTCTTTTGAAGTCCTAGGTTGCTAGCAAGAGCCTAAGGAGGTCTGTAGTCTCACTCCCAAGTTGACCAGTTTTTGATGCTTTAACCACGACACACATTGAAATGTTGAGGATTTTCATTTTGAAACATTTATTTCATTCCAGTGTAGATCTCTGACTTTGTTTGTTTTTCATTTAAACTTGTCAACATTGTTTCAGTTCTGTATTATTGGCAAACAAGTTTATCTCTCTTTTTTCCCTTTTTTGGGTAGTTGCTTTTGTTGTCCTGTTCATATTTTCATTATGTTGTGGTATGATCTGTTCCTAGTGTGGAAATTGATGGCTCCTTTGGGGATTCAAATGGCCTTAAAGAATCTGGTCCAAAGAAGAGGTACTGTTCTGTCTTTTAGTATTTGGTAGAGGGAAAAAAAGCAATTGCAAGTTCCATTTTCATCATGAGTTGGTTTTTACTTCTTATTTACTCATATTTGTGTTTGGAAAAATTATAAAAACTCTTTTGATGGGGTTTATAATACCTTTATCGAGAGGAATTGCATTAAAACATTCCAAACGTTTAGGCTTACTTCCGGCCATGAGATATCGAGTTAACAAAAAAGCAACATCATACCTAGGGGCCTTTACTTTTGAGGACTAAAGCATTGTAGTTTTTTTAGCTTTTAACCTGCTGCAATACCATATAATTTCTCAGCTAAGCAGGAAATATTGTCCGTCAAGCAGCATCAATGAGATGATTTAGATGTAAAATGAACTTCAGAAACTTCTTTTTGCATTGTGTCAAATATGTTAACAAAAAACTGACTTGATAGAAGTTTGATATTGGAGGAATATTGCCTATTGCCTATTGCCTATTGCAGGGGTAGATCTGAATCGTGCAACCCTTCTAGCTCCAAAGCATGTAGAGAGAAGTTGCGTAGGGATAAGCTAAATGACAAGTATTGCCATATTTCTTCTCTGGCCTCTTTTTTTTTTTTTGCTTTCTCATTATATCTTGCATAGCATGAATATTCGACATTTTCTAAATAACAGGTTTATGGAGCTGGGCGCTATATTGGAACCTGGAAGGCCTCCCAAAACAGACAAGGCTGCTATTTTGGTTGATGCTGTTCGAATGGTGACCCAGTTACGAGATGAAGCCCAGAAAATGAAGGAGTCAAATTCAAGTTTGCAAGAAAGGATTAAAGAGTTGAGGTGAGATTGCATTGAGGGTCATTCTTTGGTTAAAATATTGTCAAAATATTTTGCTGCTATTTTTCTATTAAGATCTGCTAGTATCTTGGAAATGATTAAAGAGGCATCAAGTATATCCATTGCATTTGAATCGTATTAAACTGTATTTCTGCTGTTTCAGTCTGAGAAGAACGAGCTTCGTGACGAAAAGCAGAGGCTGAAAATCGAGAAGGAAAAGCTGGAGCAGCAACTCAAAACCATGAATGCACAACCTAGCTTCATGCCTCCCACACCGGCATTCCCTGCTGCATTTGCTGCTGCCCAAGGTCAAGCACCAGGGAACAAGTTGGTTCCTTTCATTGGTTATCCTGGAGTCGCTATGTGGCAGTTCATGCCACCTGCAGCAATGGATACCTCACAGGATCATGTACTCCGCCCTCCGGTTGCATAAGCTGGCAACTTATACTGATTTGGGTCTTGCATTTTGATGCAAACAGATTTGTTCGTTTTGTCATTGTTCTGGGCTGTTCTTGTTTCTCTAACTGGATTTCTTGGTTCTGTCATTGTACCCATAATTTGATACTGGTAGTCATGTAATTTTTAATAAGTTCATTTGGTTATTGAATGTGATGTGATGCTGATTTTCGGACCAAATAACTTGTTCAATTGAATTAAGGGCCTTTCTATTTTACTGGAAACAGAATTGGGTGGAGGA